>ML813091.1:58716-115858 GCA_009831015.1 Picea engelmannii
TCATTCTTCTTCTCTCCTCTCTTCTCTCTCTCTCGCAAGTTTGTGTGACTTTTCTACTAGTTATGTTCACTATGAAAACTTCACTTATAAATCTTTGTAATATTGAGTAGCAATGATCCTCATACTTTCACGGTACATTGGGATAATGAAGTTTCAGTTTGAAGTTTTTATTACTAATTCATTGTATATATGTGGTTCACCAATGAACATCGTGTGTGTGTGTGTGTGTGTGTGTGTGTGTGTGTGTGTGTGTGTGTGTGTGTGTAAACTTGTAAATAGTGCACAAGTATACAATCTACACAATTTGCATGTGTGTGTGTGTGTGGTGGTGGGGGGCTATATCTATGTGTGTGTGGCGTGCTCTCTCTATGTATAAGGAAAATTTTCTTTAAAGTATGTATCAATTTTTTTATAAAATCATACTAAAGGAAATGCTTAGTATTTATATAGAATGAATATATTATTATTTGTATTATTATTACTCAATGAATATAAATTAATGATATCATATATTTGTATTATTATTACAGCATAATATATTCATATATGGTAATCAATCATAAGTAAGTTAGTCATTAATTACAATGTAATAATTGATTAACTATTTTATATGATTTTTTATGTTATGGATGTAGTAATATTATTAATTAATCATTAATAATATTAATTAAAAAATAAATATTAATAATATTATTATAATTACTTAAGATAACAATTAATTAATTTATTAAAATAAAACAATGATAGTACTAAAATCTTTAATCATAGATTTGACAAGTAATATTTAAAAATATCCCTATGAGTTGGTTGGTCACTAACAAAAACTACATTAATATGTCCATACATGTAAATAGGTTTATATTGAACACATTCTATAAAAACACACCTACTCTTCAAATTCAAATTTGATCATTGGTTGCATCTTTCTTTTCTCCTCTTCCTCGACGACCTTTTTCGTTTTCTGCTCCATTATTCTTTTCACCAATTCCTCCTTCAACTTTTCCATTCTCCTCTGCGATTCTATATCCTCATGTGACATTTGTGACTTCTTATTCTCCCATTCCTCTCTATATTTTTTAATTTTCCTCCATGGTCTCTCAATATCCTCATCTGACCTATGAGATCTCTTTTTTTTCCATTCCTCCCTCATTTTCCTCCATGAACTTTGTATATAGTCTTTGGACATCTATGTCCTTCTTTTCTTCCATTCCTATTCATCTTGTTTCATTCTCCCAAATAAATTATCAATATATTCATTTGACATATACATATTTCTCCTCTTCCAATCATCACTCACTCTATTAATTATCTTTTGTAATTTCTCAGTAGCCTCCTCTAACATCTGCATCTTTCTTTTATTCCAATACTCCTGAGATTATTTTATTTTATTGAATATACTCTCAACATCCATATCTGGTATCTCTAAAAGACAGTGGCATACCCATTGATCATACATTTATCTCTTGCACTTATCTAAAAGTACCACAAAATATTCTAAAACCATTTTAAACGTTTCCTCCCCTCCTATGGATGAGTTCTTATCATGATGCACATTTAACGTTATTTTTCTGTAATTTTTCTTAATCACTTCATGTTCATCATGTGGATCAACATGAAAAATATTGTAATAGGCCTTATTTCCACGGTAATCCTTCGAATCTATTGTTGCCAGAAGGATATCTAGAACTGATATTAATTGGTTAATGCCTTATAGGTGAGGATACAAACGATAGGCCTTCAATGCAATATTCATTGCACCTAAAACATCATGCCCTCTAACAATTATTTCCTATGCAATTTCTATGGCTTCTATTTCCAACTCCCTATTGCACTTCCTATACAATTTCATTGGCTTCTATTGTTAGATCCCTTTTGCACTGCATCTATACTACCATGTTGTCAAACTCTTCCCAGAACTCTATGAGATTTAAAACATGTTTCATGTGTAGTGTAGTACCCCAGCGATGATTATTATATTTTAAAGTGTATATGTACATGATATATATAGGTTGAGCCAGTATGATTTTAAGTTGGAGAGAATGTATGTGATTTTGGGCCAAAATTATTGTATGATGACGGATGGAGAGACTGTATGTTGAAAGGTTGGACATCCTATCAATGTAATTATACTTGTACTTTGATAAATATTGATAAAAACATGTCTTCAATTGTAGACCAAAATAAACCAAGATTATAGGGGCTAGGAATCCACAAGAGGAAAAGGTAAGGGGGCTAGGAGGCCTAGAAAGTGGCTAAGAAAAAAATACATTCAAATATTCCCTAGCCAAATTATTGTGAACACTATATCCTAAATCCAAAACCAAGGGGGAGAGTTCCCAAGTCAGGGGAGAGTATCTCCTTGAGATCCATGTGGGAAGAAGTCCATGCATACTTAAGCCTTGTATTCTATGAAAATTATACCAAATCTACATCATTCTTGGCCATTCTACCTCATTAGAGTTGGGTGTGAGCTAGGGAGATCCACTTTGGCCCTAATATACTAAGATCCTTATGAATTCTAGGTGAACTATATTGGGATTATTTGTAACATACCCACTATAATCCCCATTTTTAAGTAATGCATAATGTAGATATGAATATGGTTATGGCCAAGAGATGTAACATGAAAAATGTTTTTTATAATTTTAATAAATATAATGTGATACTAGCCATGAATTTGAATTCATGGTTTAAAATCCCCAATTTTAATCTCTAAATATGCACATGTTGGGCCTGTAATTGGTCGAATTCTGAAAATTACAGTGTAGTAATTAAGAATTGGGTGAAATTGGGGAAAAGCCTCAATTGTTGCAGCGAAATTGGTTGAGATTTAGACATAACAGTGTTGAATTGTGGGTGCATAGGTCGAGTCGATACGCACCAGCCCTAAATTGGCCAATATAAAGCTTAATTTCGAGTTCCATGGTGGCCCTGGTAAAAATTTCATAATTATGAAATTCTAGAAAAAATTGAAATTTGGGTATTTTTTCATACATGAAATCAGCATGACGTGGTAGAGGTGATGCGGAATGTCATCGTGGCAAGTGACATGGGAAACACATGCGAGGGTGTTATAGCCAATACCATAAACCATTGTCGCATGGGTAATGAGGTGGTTTTGGTATGAGGCCTTGTACAATGCGACACCATAGAGATCGTTCCCCATGGAATGTTGTTTGGAATTTAGTGACCCAATGGGTTTGTTAAAACTTAGGCACTTTTGGGATGGGACATGGCCTCTATATTGTCTATCTCGCCAAATCTCAGTCATTGGATTTTGAAGACGTGCAAGTTCGTGTGTGCCAAAGTTAAGGTGAGGGATGGGAACCGACCATCCCTACTACCAATGAAGGGGTTCCATGTGGAAGTTGACAATCAGGTGAGACCCTTGTCCCATCTAGGGTCAAATATGTGCCAACTGGGTAGGTGGGACCCGCAAAAGATTAATATTTTATTAATATTTAAGGCCAACGTAAGAAAAAGAGGATAAATAAGAGAGGGAAGGATAATGAGGCAGGTCGGAAGGGTGACATGGCATCAAATTAGGGTGACATGTGGACCCATAATTCCACATTAGCAGCCACATCGTCAAAGATGCCACGTAGGAAACACTGCCCTACAGTCTAAAAAAAAACTAAGTCTATAGCCAAAATTTTATTTTGGTCATAACTAGAGAATATTAATTTAGATTGAGATGAAACTAATTGGTTTTTTTTGCAGTGAGGATATCTACAAAAGTGCCAGAGAGGGCCACTACTCATTTCTTCTTAGATTTGTCAAAAATTGCAAAATAGTTATTTTTAAAGATATGGATCCAGATCATTGGAAGAGGTCTAGATCAAGATAAAATTCTTGGAGAGAGAGTCCATAAAGAAGGCATGGAAATAACCCAGGAAGTAACTGAATAAGTCGAAGAGGGTTTGGAGTGGGGATGCTAAAACATGGAAAAATCCATTATTTCAAGCCACTTTTGGGGGATTTTTGGGATTTTCAAAGGAGGAAAAGGGCCCCCAGATGAAAGATATGGAAACAATTATTTACTTGACATTTTGTATACTCATCAATCTATACAACTTTAGTTTAGTGAAATTTTTCAGAAAGTGCAGAGTTTGGGAGATAGCCTATTTGGCTAAAAAATTTAAGACTGGAAAAAGGGGTAAAAAGGGACAATGTTATCATTTCCAGGTTGTTGTAGATTTTTACTCAAGCATTAGAATGGAAATGTGAGAGTTTTATGAGTTATCTGTCATAATTATTATATATTTCTAATACAAAAGTTTCCCTAGTTCTTGATAGAATTACTTCTACAAGTGGAAGAAGTTGGTGTTTGGAGTTAATTGCACCAGAATGAAAAATGTAAAAAAGGGGTAAATTAGCAATACTCAGATGACCATAAATTTATTCTCAGAACTCATAATTGAGCAAGAAAGTAGTAATTGGAAATATCTTGGAGAGGACAATCAATATATCAACCTAGAAAATTGATCTGGGAAGTTTAAGTTACATTCAACACAAAAGAAGATTATCGGTGGCATTAAAGAGCAGAAAACTTATGTATTGTTTTCCATAATTATGTATGTGTATATTTTTGTCTAACATAAATTCATTTTCATGGAAATTTTCTTGTAGGATTTAAAGGTACGGGAAGGAATTTTGGTTCATATGTGAGAACTACACCCATAGAAGATTCCCAAGGGTCCTACAGTCATGGAGAGAAATTCAGAGGGCTACATGTCAATATGGGAAATGTTGAGACATAATCTAATGGAAGGAGAGAGAGGCATAATCATGTAACTATGAAAATACCGTAGAGAGAAATGTAGATTTACAACATAGATAATGAGAATATTATGAAGTCTCAGGAAGAGATACTTCAAAGCTTGAATATGTTACAGAGGCAAGACAATAAAGAATGGCACAAAGCAAGAAGCTAGTGCTATACATGTGACATCATCTAGATCCCATAGCAGAAGGGATGAGTGTGGGAATGGAAGGAATTCAAGGAGCATGAGAAAGCACCATCATTCCCTAGAGTAATCCTGATCTAGGAGGATCCAAAATGCTCAAAACTTGACCTTCTCAAATTCTCTTGAAAATGGCTTCATTGTATAGAGCTCGGTGATGGATTTTCAATGATGTGAAAATCGCCTCAAATGGAGTTCGTATGAAGAAGTTATGGACAGTCAAAGTTTGTTCAAATAGAGTAAAAAGTCAAATCATGGGCACAACGTGGCAAGCCCATGGACTTCCATATGGCCTATCCATACAGTTCAACAAGATGACGTGGAAGCACGAGAGATTGCCACGTGTCACCCATTTTTGGAATTTTCAGGCACCCATGTTTACTAATAAAAATGTGCCACATGTCATCTGTACATATAACGTGGCATCCATGCAATGACATGGCAGGTGACAGGTGAAAAGTATAGTCAACATCTGTACACTGATGTGGCAATGACTGGGTAGTGATGTTGCAGGTTGACCAGGTATATGGTGTTGATGTGGTGCTAACAATGAAGACATATGTAGAGGTGGTGTGGCACACATGAGTACGGTGGCATATGAGGTGGCACTGTTGACATAGAAATGGCCAATGAATGGCTGCCACATGGACCAATTGGGTGGCACCATTGACCAGCCCAGTGACCTAAAAGGGCACGCAAACCTCCACATTCCAGGCATGGCTTGTTTCAATGAATTAATGTTATAACTATTTGGTTATAACCATATAATAAATGAACCAAACGAATTTTCATATGGTGGATCAAACCTAGAACCTCCAAAATATATTCCAAAATTTTAACCATTGTGCCAACAACTTCGGTTATGGTAATTAATGGTATTTAGTTAGTTTTGTTGTATAATTAATTTTGGTTGTACAATGCCAACGGATTTAGTTCTAGATTCTTGCCTATATAAACCTAGCATCGAGCCTATGAAAAACATGGGATTGCATGCCAAGAGAGGGTTTTCCATATAATTTTGTGCCAAGTTCATATTTGTCTCGTTTTGCATGCAAGGGGTGTTCTTAGTTTTTATTTCCCTCGTGTTGCATGTCATTGAGTTCTTTGAGAGAAGTATAGAGTGTTTATACTCATTTTTCAGAAAATTTTGAGAGGAATCTAATGGTGATGTCATTTTTGTGTAAAATTGTTGTGTATGAAAGTCTTAGTTCATATTTCTATGTATGAGACCCATAGTCTCGTTATGCATGAAAAAATGGATTTTTGGGTACCTATTCATAACATAGTCAATTTTATACTCATTTTTCTCTGAATTTCAAGAGGAATTCAGTGGTGACCTCTTTTTCTAGGATTGAGCAGCAAACTTAAAGGGTGTCCTCAAAAACTTGGTATTTGTAATTCCATTCATTGTAATTTTGGCATTTGAGCATTAAAGAGCAATCTCACTGTAGAAAAGGGACTCGGAGACGTAGCCCAAGATGGGTGAACTCCATTAACAAATTGTTATTGTGCCGTTTGAGTTATTGTTGATCCTATTTTACTTTATTTATGTAATTTATTCATCTCAATTCTTGAATTTTATGGATAAGTAAACGTTTTCACATGATATTTTTCAAATTTTCATATCGATCTTCATTTCCCTAATCTGGTCAAACGTTTATGTGTATTTAAGAAATAATTGACATCTAAGTATTTTTGGATCAAGTTGGTATCAAAGCAGGTTGGTATCACTGGAAGGAAACTTTCCTATCACTAAAAGGAAAATTGGTATCAGAGAAGGTTGGTATCACTAGAAGACAACTTGCCTATCACTATAAGACAAGTTGGTATCAGAGTTGTTTTTTATGTGTATTTGCAAGTGAATGCTTATGAGGTCCAAATTTAAGCGAGGTGAAGGAAATCTTGCAAGCTATAATCTTGAAATTGGTTCAAGGAGCTTCACTCAAAGAGGAAAGATGGCTTCACCAAGAATGTTAGGTCCTTGTGATTATGAAGATGATTTCTTTGAGGCATTTAATTTGATTAAGGCCATGGTGGAAGAAATGTACAAGGATCGAAAGAAGGCCAGGGAAGAAAGTACATCGGTAAAAAATAAAGCAGTTAAAGAAGAAGGAGAAGGTCAAGAACCCCTAGAGCCTCCTTTGTCCCCATCATCATCATCATCATCTTATTCCAATGGAAGTGAACATTACTCTCATAAGAGGAAGAAACATTCTAAGAAGTGTTCTCTTTCTTATGATTTACATTTGTTAAAGCTAGATGTAAAGTTTGATTTGCATATTTATGATGGAGAGTTGAATGCAGAGAAGTTGGATAATTGGGTCAAACAGATTGAAGTATATTGCAAGGTACATAAAATCATACATGATACTTCAAGGATATAGTTGGCTACTCTTCGCATGAGTGGCACAACTTTGATATGGTGGGAGAGTTGGACACAAGTTGATCTTATTCAACATGGTAAAATCATTTCTTCTTGGATTGAATTTTGTGTTGCATTAAGAAAGCAATTTTATCCTTTAGCTTATATGCAAACATTAATGATTTCTTGGCAACATTTAAGACAAGGAAAAGGGGAAAAATTTCAAGCTTATACACAAGAATTTAAGAGGAAGGCATTATCTTTGGGAATTCCATTACGCACTCTTGAAATTCTTCTAAAGTATATTGGTGGTATGCACACATATCTTTGCCATACTATATTGATGTTTATTCTTAGTAACATTGACGAAGTATTAGTACAAGCTACTCATATTGAAGCCAACAAAGGAACACATGTTGAGGATATGTCAAAGAAGCCACATGAATTCGAGGAGTGGTCGAAGGGAAAGGGAAGAGTAAGAAGAAAACTACAGTAAATAAGGATGAAGATAAGAAACCTACATGTTCTCATTGCGAGAAGAAAGTACATGATGAGAAGTATTGTTAGAAGTTGCATCCAGAACTGAAGCCAAAATGGGCTCATCATAGGAAGGGTAAAAAGAAGACCAGGACCATATTTCAGGATCTTGGATCAGATTCTAAGGATGAAACCAAGGTTACAACTATGGGCATCAAAGGTAAATATTTTGTTGCAAGTTTCAGTTCGCGTACTTCTTCTACAAAGTCTAAAGTAATTCCTAATGGAGGGAAAAGAAAATAATTGTTTCATATATGAGTTATCTCAAAGCTCACTGATATTGATACACTTGTTGATAGTGGATTGTAAGTGAATCTTATTTCAGAGCAAGTTGTTAAGAATTTGGGATTAGAAACTAGGCCTCATCTGATACTGTATCCTTTGGGTTGGATTTGTGATAATTCTCAAGTACAGGTAAGTAAGCAATGCAACTTACGGTTTGTGATCACATCCAGTTTCATTGATAAGGTAGAGTTAGACGTGGTTCCACTTAACATTTGCGGGATGGTTTTGGTAAGTCCATACTTGTATGATAGGAAGGCCATTTTCTACTAGGAACACAATAAGTATCATTTTTTCAAGGATGGTATTGAGTTCATTGTGAGAGCTCATCATATGAATATTAATTTGGTAGTTGTCACAACATGGCATGTGAACATGCTAGTTAATACTAGTATCGAGGATCTAGATTCACAGCCTACGGTTGAAAGTAAAATAGGTCCTTTGGTTGATGTTGTTCCTATTAAGAAGGGAAATATGTTGATGGTCCATTCTCTTTCGCATCTATATATTCAGTTTTGTTTTTCAGTTTATTACTAACTAGTGGAATATGGTTGGCTACTGCAACAATGAATAACGTAGTTTGTGAATTTAAGAGAATGGTTAACTTGGTCAACAATGTTGTTTCAATATTCATTATGGTTGTGATGAGTCAGGTGCTCATTATCTAAGGAGGAAATATGGATGATACTAGACAAGTAAGGAAGAAGTGTCCTCACTTCATTTCTTAATGATCCATACTTTTGGAGGTCTAAAAGTTCTTTAGTGGGAAGGTGTGATCTAGGAGGATCCAAAAGGCTCAAAGAGATCCAAGAGGATCCAAAATGTTCAAAATTTGATCTTGTAAAATTCTATTGAAAATGACTTCATTGCATATAGCTCGGCGATATCTTTCCAACAAAACAAAAATTACCTCAAACAGAGTTCGTATGAAGAAGTTATGTCGAGTCAAAGTTTGGTCAAACCAAGTCAAAAGTCAAAGCAAAGGTGTTGTGTTGAAAGACCAAAAACTGCTACATGGAATATCCATACAATATGCACAGCTATCAGTGATAAATCCCACCCAACCTTGAGGATAGCAGAGGCTTCATGTCATGACGAGTGATTGTTTGGGTTAGTGATTGGAGTAGATCAATAGTTTTTTGTTTAATTTTTTGAGCTTACCCACACTTTGGATAAATTACATAGTCATTTTTAAATCATTCTCACAAGATGGTGCTCAAACACGGTGTTTCAGCACGGTATTTCAATATCATTTTCCCAATTCTCATTGCTTGTGTGTTTCCACGCACAAGTGTCATCCTGATCAATGATAGAGCCCACCCAGCCTCCAGGATAGCAGAGGCTTCAAGTCATGACGAGTGATTGTTTGGGTTAGTGATTGGAGTAGATCAGTAGTTCTATGTTTAAGTTTTTGAGCTAATGGATTTTTTAAATCATTCTCCCAAGCTTGTGCTGAAACTCAGTGTTTTAGCATGGTGTTTCAGCATTGTGTTTCCCAATTCTCATTGCTTGTGTATTTCCACACACAAGTGTCATTCTGATCAGTGATAGATCCCACCCAACCTCGGACCTCCAGGATAGCAAAGGATTCAAGTCATGATGAGTGATTTTTTGGGTTATTGATTGGAGTAGATCAGTAGTTATGTATACTATGTTTAATTTTTTTGGCTTACCCAGTTTGGATAAATTACCTGGGCGTTTTTAAATCATTTTCACAACTTACAAGTTGGTGTTGAAACACGGTGTTTCAGCATTGTGTTTCCCAAATCCCCATGCTTGTGTTTTTCCATGCACAAGTGATAGAGCACTTAGGTCCCAACAATCATGCTGGCTTTCCAAGCAAGAATATAATCCAAAGAATAAGTAATGCAATTATGCCCACAAAGCTACAATTTCACATTCATATATTTATTTTAATAGAGCAAATTATATTCCATTCAAATGCATGCTTGTACTAGTGTGGATATTGCAGTATCAATACCATGTCATGAGTCAAGATAAATATAGTTATAGATAGTTTTAGATAGATGTGGCATGCCTAGAGTGAGTTTGTGTTGAACAGTGAGCAAGAATGAAAAATCTAATGCATACATTTCTACAAACACTTCATGTGCATCCTCATACAGTATTCTAAGTTGTTGGTATTATAATTTCATATAAACATTTCCTCAAGGCTCAACCCATTGCTATAGCCTATATCATATTGTACAATGTACTTCTTACTATATAGTATGCTAATAACAAAAAAATAATGAAAGATAGTTATCCATATGACCATTTTTCACCATGAAAATCAATTAACCAAAATATTCCGCAGTCCACTCCAGGTTTTTCCTAAACCACCATATATTACTATTTCAACCCAATTATAACCAAATACATAAGAACCGGAGTCCCAAACCAACCTTACTAAATATACTCTCACTGTTGTTCTAGATTTAGTAATTGCCAATTCAATTAAGTTTTCTATCAGTCCAAATTTCAGTTCTGTTCAATTACACAAATGCATGATCTATTCTTAGAGAGGGGCTCCAATCCCTAGAGGCTAGGTAGTTAGTGTGGAAGCATGAAGATCTGAGTGAGGGTGCAGAGTTTAAGGATGAGTGTACATGCATACATGCCACAACCATTCTCCAATTGTGATGCATTAACTCAGGCACTATTATCCATTTGATTAGGAAGAAGGCTTAGGGTTTGAGCATGCTTCAGACTTCTTGCATGTGTCCAGTTCACTGTTTTCATATATGCAACTTTGTTTTTCATATTATCAGTAATATGTATTTGTAGGTGAATTTACTCTATAGCTATTATTTGTAGGTGAATGTACAAATCGTCATCATTGTTTGACATGGAATAGCAGGAAAACTTTAAACATGTCACAAATAACAACATCTCATCACTCATATCATATGACATACAAAGGTCCCAACATAAAATAATGGACCATCATACTCGATAACAATGTAATACATCAAGGATTTGGGATAACCCCAAGCTGGCAAGCAAAAACATGTGGTAAAATCCATATACACAATGTCTGACAATAGGGACCTTCCAATCTATCTTTGTATGATTGTATCTAAAACTGAATGTAGCCATAAATTTGCTCACGATTCATGGAACACACTTCTAGAAAAACATATTATCAACTTAAAACCAACCTATCACAGGAAAAATAGATTTTAAAAATGAATTTTTATTGATGTGGCATTATTTTGAGCCAATAATAATATGCAAGATGAAAATGACTTGTTGTATGCTAAAGTGATTTATTTTTAGATAAGTATTATTGGTTTTGTAACTTGTTGAGAAGAAATGAGTTCTTAAAATTGATATATCTCTTGCATTTGTGTTGACTTTCCAAATGGATGACTAATTTTGTATTATTTTTCTCAAGCAGGTTTCACTTTTGGTTTCTAGATCGATTTGAAATTCTAATTGTGAAAATTCCAGTGAGATGTCAAACAAAAATCATGGAAAGAAAAAATCAAAATAGAGGGATGTATTTTCATACTTTCAGAAGCCTCAATCTAAGAACCTAGATTCTCTTCATGATTCAAGCTCTTTTGAGCAACCCATCAGTGAAAATCAAAGAGATGTCAACTCTTCTAAGAATGCATCTAATATCCATATAATATATGATGAAATAGGTTCCTCTAGTGATCAAATTGAGATGCTTTCACCAGAAATTGACAATAACAATGTTGAAGGTTTTTCTTTGGAAGGAAATACAAACCATTCACAATCACGAAAAAGGAAAAAATGCCAATGGGACATAGGGAGACAATTCCAATCCGAATGGGTCTCAAAATTTCCATTTATTGAACCAATACCTCCAACAAATGAGAAAGAGGCTTCACGAGAAATTAGATGCATTATATGTAGTTGCAAACTTAGAAAGACAGTAAAATTGCAGATGAAGTTAGATATAATAGAGAAGCATGCAGGAAAGGTGTATGATAAGGAAATTCTAAATGGCGAGGAGAAATCTATTATCAGATGGAAATCTTCTAAGGAATGTCGACATGTCAAATATGAATATGAATATAATAAATACTTAATCAGTAAGAGAAAACTCGAGGCAAGTGGAGGAACCATCACATATCTATTTGGAAAGACGATGGAAAGAAATTTGTTATCCAAGACTATGCAATTAAGCATTGTATTTCACATCTTATCTAGAGGTCGTCCTATGATAGATTTTCCAGATTACAATAACTTTATATATTTTCTTGAAGTGTTAAATTTCTCATCTTCTCATTGGTCAGTAACGAGTGGTTGGGAATGGGAAAAATATCTATCTCAAGTAGAAAATGATGATTTGAAAGAGAACATTGCAAATGATAGGTTTTTTTCATTGTCTTTGGATGAAGTTACAACTATTAATAATACTTCATGGATCTACACGAGCATTTATATGGTTAATGATCATGTTATGCATTCATATTTACTTGGGATTCATAAAATGAGGGAGAATTCTACAGCTCAAAATAGTTATGAACTTGTCATCAATACTTTGAAAGAAATTGGTTGTATGGATCATTTAGTGAGTACCAATCCTTAGTAGGGGTGATGTATGAACATCGCTTCAGCGTAGACAAAGCTCAAGATCTTCTCTTTCGATTAATTGATATAGAGACATTATTAACATTGGTTGGAATTCTTCCTATGCTTTATGAAATGAATTTCCTTGTGAAAATGTCTCAGATTCGCACAATGTATATTGAAAAATACATACATACAATAAAATTAGCATGTATTCAATTGCATAATTTTTATATGATGCCATAGCCTTTCACAAGTCTAGCATTTAAAGGTTGGACTACTATCATTGATATAGAAAACATTGAAAATTATTTGAAATATGATGGGAAATGAATACTATGTATGGCAGTGCATGAATATATGGTTCCATTTCATTATGTTAGTAATATGGTATGAATCATTGAAGAGTGTCATGTGTCAAGAGACCAATTCAACAATGTTCCGATTTCAGTGAAGCGCAACTTGATAGAAATTGCAAAATCACGGGCATTAGATATAAGGGAATGATTTCCTCGAGATGAATTATTGGAAGCCATGTATGTGGTATAACCTCAATATTGCAACCTTGAACACAATAGAGAGGCTAAAAAAGTTGACTTTTTAGCAAAATTAAAAATTCCAGTGCACCAATTTGGCAAGAATCGCAATGTACAAGGAGAAGAGATTGAAGGTATATTAGATTCACCAAAGTTGTATCAACAAGACAATCTCTTTGGTCAAACAATGTTAGCTCAATATTGTGGATTGGAGAAACCTCTAGAACATGGTGCAATAACAATATTATGGACTAAATTAGGTGAAAGCCAATACCTAGAAGAAAACATGTCAGAATATTTCAAATTAGCGGATTTATGTCAAACCATGATTTTGGGATCGGTGGAGGATGAGAGAATGTTTTGTGCACTGTCATTCTTGAAGTCAAAGTTGAGGAGCAAGCTTGATAAACATATGGATACATGTTTAATATTATATGTAACAAAGTATGACATAAACAAGTTTCCATTCGATAGAGCACTAGCTCTTTGGTGATCAGATTGTGATAGAAGGGGAGAATACAACACAACAAATTCCTCTAATGAAATTGATATGGAAGATAATATTTTGGAGGCTCGTAATAATAGTTCATATGCAGAGTTTCCGGTTCATAATATATAAAATGAGGGTTGACATGTTGACGTGAACTGGGATATTAATATACCCCAAGATGTTATCTAAACCAATATACATGAGGGGACTCTTATTTTGACTTACATGTTCCATTGATGATTGGAGTTATAGAAATAATGAAGGGAATGGCACATGTGATGTGATTCTTTTTTATTGACTTAATTGTTCCTCTATTTTTGGAGTACATTGGAAAAAGGTCATTCTTTGTGGGAGCAAGATTACCATCTATAAATTTGAGATTGCATTTAAGGAAAAAATAAGTTCTATATTTTGTATTAAATAGTGTAACATTGAATCTACATTTATTTGATCCAAGATATTTTAAGTTTGATGGTTTGATAGTTAACTAAGACATTCTCTTTTTCCTATATGTGACAGGAAATGAAGTTGGCATTTGATGAAGTTGAGACATGTCTCTTCACATAGATAGTTTCCTAGTATTAAAGGCTAAATAACTAATTAACAAGACTTTCACTAAGAAATAATGGGCTCATTCAAGACTCAAGTGCATGAAACTTATTGGATTTGTAACTTTGATATCTTGGAAAATTTTAATGGTTTGTTTGTTGTTTGCATTTGGACCATTTTTTCAACTTTGGAAGTTTGGTTTTATTTTGATAAAGATTGTGTTAGTCCCTTAAATGCTTCTAGTTCTCATTTGATGCTTGTTTGAAGCTTGAGCCATTTGCAGTAGCTTTATTGGTTTATTTAGAATATATTATGTTTATTTATATTTTCTTTGAGAAGACATGTTGGTATTCATAAAAGGAATGAGCCATGAGTTGCTAAGCGAAGAGAAAAATGGTCTATGTACTGGCCTACTAGATTCCTACGTAGTCATCATAGGAAATATATTTACAATGAGACCAACATTCCTCTAATGCATTTATAATTTTAATGTCATGAATAAATAAACTTTACATGTAGCCTCTCAATAAAAAATTTATGAAATGATTTGTAATCTAGTCTGGTTATTTCAAAGGAAATCAAGCACAGCTTATGCATAAACATTGAGTCTTCTGACACTAATTCATATGATGAGACTATTATATATTTCCTTCTTACACTAATTCATATGCTGACCCAAGTCCCAAGCTAATCAATACCTACTCAAAATCTGATCATTGTTGAGACTGTTATAGATTTCCTTCTCATTGAACAATTCTAAATCTAACTGTTGAATTAATCCTTCACCACTAAACCACTCATTGCAGAAAATAAACCACTCATATGAAACGAATTAAAATATATATATTACTTTTGCAAGAAGTTAAATCCTCTCAAAATATCTACTCTGTGATTGCATAAATAAATTTCACACTTCAAAGAAATTGTAACTTCATTAAATCATAAATCCACAATCATACCTCCATCTAGATATGGCTCAACAATAAACATTAGAGAAATTAATCTATGATATCATTTAGTAATATGGTTGAGATGTAACAACAATACTAATCATCAAGTGACAAGGACCAACTGAACCATTTAGAAAATATTACACTTTCATGATAACAAATTGTTACAACAGCAATTGCAATCTATTCAGCAACATCAATCCCAAAATAATTATTACTTCAACAACATTAATCATACAAACTACAAACAAAGGTTAAGTTGTTGATTTATCATGTGACATGCACAGGAAGGGAAAAATAAAAATCGATTGAGGCAAGCTCTGTGTGGAGGTGGGACCTTGCCTCCAAATAGAGATGCCTGTAAAAAACTAAAAATAAGCAATCACTAACATAAATTTAGTTGAACATTGCCATTTCTTATTAAGATATTAAATTTCCATATACAATGTTAATTCTCCAATGCTTAATGGAAAAACAAGGACTATCTCCCTAGCGTAAACACTTTGCACATCTTTTAAACCATGCCTTGTTCTCATAATAGAATAAAACTACCAGTAGTTCGAACAGTCTTGAGAATATTTCGATTCTCAAGCTATTCATAACTTCTTAAAATAGAGATTGTTAAGATTACAATAACAAAAATTAGAAACTTAAAAATCGGTGCTCCAATTGTTACCCAATGATGTGTCAAGTTGCATGATTCCCTAGATAAGTTGTGCTAATTCCAGTCTCAAGAAGATCGCCCTCTGCCAGCTGAATATGTTATATCCACGAGGAGATTCAATCAATGGTGCCATAGTCTTCTTCGTGCATGTTTCAGCACCAGTTGGCAGCATATCTGCATTCATTCTTATTAATTCAGCATTAATTACCCAAATTATGAAACATCACCCTAGTTTACAAGTACTTTGTGAATTAACATAACACAATCATCAATGAATAATGAATTATGAATTGTACTTGCTCCAAGAACCAGGATTGATGTTCTCATAGGAAATGTAAGCAATAGGGTCAAGGGATGAATTAATACAAGAGAATGAGAAATGATAAGGAAAAAGGGGCAATTTTATCACCCAACATATCCCCCCAACTACACCATTGCATGTCCCCATGCAACTTCACTCACACAGAATCAGAGTCTGAGTCGGGGCATGAAATTTTCCAATGCAAATTAGAAAGATTGTAGGATGATGCAGCATTATCTTCTAAATTCATGTAGCCCCTAGAATAAATCACTTATGCCCAACATTCTCTTTCAGTCTTCTTAGTCAATCTACACTTATGTTGACACTTCTTTGTTGGCAGCCAAATAAGAGAGAAATAAAATTTAAGCCCCAACCACTGTGGACCACAAGTCTGAATGAACTCAATACAGTTAGGAACCTGAGATAGAGCATAGGTAAAATTTTCATGACTGTAGGGATCCTTGGTCCTCAAGGCCAGAGAGGATGCTTCCCATCTAAATCTGCTACCTTCCAGTGCAAACAATTTATGTTCATTAATTGTTTTAACACAAGAGTCTATGACAAACCTTTGAAGGTCTGTCACTTTTCTAGTCATGTAAGATGAAGAGAGTATATGTTTATGCATATTAAAATCAGTAACAGAAGTACGAGGTTCACCCCTAATCCATAATGTTTCTTCTCCTTCACTCTTCTAGATTGTGTGGAAGGCATTCCACCATTTTTACTGATTGTTCACAAAAGAAGTGAAGGATCTTAGTTGCACATCTCCTACCTAGGGAACATGATTAAATTTTATATCCAAAAGGAAGGCTTGTTCATGCAAATAAATATCAGACAAGAAATGTTGATCTGAGAAATCACTCTCAGAGAAAGTTTCTAAAAACTCAGAGGCACTAATCATTTTATAAGGCCTTCCTTCCTTAATAGATTTAAGCTTAAAAAGAGGTAATTGTTCATGAAAGAATATCGGGTATGAGGGAGAAGGGATTCTACATCGCAACAACTCTTATGCTAACAAATACATTTGATTTTTATCCTATTGCAAAATCTGGCACTTAGCTTGCAACTTCTTATACTCTCCCAATTCCTTCTTCATTTCTTCCCATTTAAATTTCTGAGACGTCAAAAATTCAATGTATTTCTCCCTGAGGTCATGTATTTCCTTTCTGTGGAATGGCACATGAATCATTCCTTCTCCAAACATGGCAACATGTTGCATCCATTTATCAATCTTTGACAGCAAAAA
Source organism: Picea engelmannii (assembly GCA_009831015.1). Taxonomy (NCBI): domain Eukaryota; kingdom Viridiplantae; phylum Streptophyta; class Pinopsida; order Pinales; family Pinaceae; genus Picea; species Picea engelmannii. Next base: position 76,143 of record ML813091.1, read on the forward strand.
TATAGCATTATCTTATGTGTCATGATGGTCAACTTATTGTTCATCCTCATCACCGATTTCCAGAGGAATTTGAGCTTTTTTCATTGGTTCTTGTGTAACAGTGACTTTATCTAGTTGTGGTAATTCCTCTTCCTCAACCACTAGTTCTTGTGTGACAGTTGCTTCTTCTATGGCCTCATCAAATTGTTTATTTAAATTAGGTATCATTGGTTCTTGTGTAGCAGTGTTACTCTCAGGATGGGTCGGTTCAACAGTCTTAGCCATCACTGGTTCTTGTGTTACAGTGAAAAATTATTGTATATACATATTAAACTATGTATTTAAATCAAGTACCACTGGTTCTTTTGTTATAATGGAATTCTCAGGTGTTTCAGCAGTCTACTTTTCTTCTTCCTAAGCCACTGGTTCTTGTGTGGCAGTGACTTTCTTTCTTTGTGCTACCTCAACCAACTCTTCCTATTTTCTGATTAGTCCCAGAGATGATGGCTCAAGAAAGGTAACCGCATACCCAACCAATCTATAAATATCCCCACACTCAGGACACAAATATTCCTTAAATGTTTCATGGGTTTCATCCTTCTCTGATGGCACAGTTTGTCCTCCTAAAAGATGGGTTGCTTGCACTAATAAATCCATATCATGAGGTGGAGGCCTCTGGGGTCCCTTTTATTCTGTTAGCATTTATGTTTCTCTCGTAATCCTCTGAACTTCTCTTTTCAATTGATCATTCTCACATAACAAGGCATGAATCTGACTTTTACCTCTTTCAACAGTAGGTTCTTGTGTTTCAGCAGCTCTTTGATTTGGGCTCATGTTGTCAATTGGTTCTTGTGTTACAACAAAAACTTATTGTTGTTGTTCATCACCCAGTGGTTCTTGTGTAACAGTGGGTGAAAGAGGATGTGGCATAGGAATCTCAATTTCTACCATTTTCAACTTAGTTGCTTCTGTTGTGACAACAGCCCTAGTTCTTCTCCTTGTACTTGGGAAAGTTGATGGAAACATTGGCAATGGCCTCTTCCTCCTTAATAGATTTGACAATGTTTGGGGAGGTTTCTATGGGACAATTTCAACTTCATAATCAGGGGAAACATGGGAAGAATGATCATGCAAAGAAGATGATTCTTCCTGCAACTCAATTACATTCTCGCTTGGAATCATTGTTTCAACCTCCTGAATCTGTTCCGGTGGTGTTTATGCCCTTTCAAGTGACAATGACCTCTCCACATTTAATTCCTTCATTGTACCTCCAGAAGGAATCTATGTATCTGATCCTTAACTCATTTCTTCCATGGGTTCTTCAACACTTAGTTATTTTTCTATATCCCCTCCTTCATGTTCTGTTGGTTGATTCTCCTCTATCAACTGCTCATTTTCCTCTTCTATAATGGTAGATGATTTTTTAGGGTTTTAGTGCAGATATTTCTCCATATGCACTCTAATATATTCCATATGTACATATTCTGCAATCACAACTCTAGCATTATCCCTCATTTCTACATCACCATTTCCCTGTCCTAGTTCTCCAACAAAATTATCTTGTCACAAATATTCATTAATTCCTTCTCTTTCCTCTCTTTCCCTGTCTAAAATTCTCCTTTCACTACTTCATGCCTCCTCTTCTGATTCATTTCCATCATTTTCATCAACTTCTACTGCTTCCCTGGCAATGAATTGAGCCCAAGTTTGGTTTTGTAGTTCCAAGGCCCTCAACACTATTAATTTTATCAAACATTTGTGTGTGACAGAACCTTAGGGAAAACAAGATTGTCTTACATAATGTGCCATATTGTGAAAAGATTCTAACAGATAATAAGGCATATTTATCAATGATCCATGACGAAGGTGTGACAACAGAACAAAATCATATTTGTAAACAATCTTGTACCTACCTTCACATGTAATATATTTCTTCAAGAAAACAAAAACCTGGTCCCAAGGTTGAGGTAAAGATTCTATTGTTGTGCCACGTCCCCTAGGTTGCACCTTCTCTCCTTCCTCCAATAAATTGGTCTTTTCATTAGGAATGGTTGTCCTTTGTCCAAACCATTTTCTACCAATGTTGGGAAGCCCCATAACAGAGGATATAACTGCCTATGTTACACTAATCTACAAACTTCTAACATGTGAATGGGTTCCTGTTAAATTTCGGGCGAATTCCAGGGAAATATCACTATCAAACTCGTCCAACCACTCAAAATATGCTACCCACCCTGTGTCTTCAAATATTATGTAGACTTATGGGTGCCAACGCAGGGCATCGAGGGTTATTGGTTCATGACGGACTACAAATCCTCCCATGGTGAACGTTCTTCTGTGTAATTAGTTGTTACAATATTGCAAAGGAGTTTTAGGTTCAAAATTCCCAACACATACCTAGGAGCTTCAAAATGCATGAGCGCACAGGAACAATGGAAGGATATTTGTTGGTATTTTTGGAAAGGTGGTGGTGATTCAAATTTTGTGGGAAAAATCAACCTGACAACCATGTTTATTGAACGTTTATGGTGGAGATTGGTTAATTTATTCAGGGATGATGGGATACCCCCCAACTTGAAATGATGGTATTGGTTGTTTGTTGGTGATGTGGAAGGGCGTGGAACAATCATTATTTCACAGTATCATGTCAAACATGTCACGGTGACCATTCATACCTATAGGTTGTAAACCACGAACACGTACATGCGGGAACTGACTGGCGGAAAGCAAAATATGAGGTGGTGATTACATTCAGTTGTCTAATCAATGTTATCAACTTATTTTAAATTTGTTGAACCAACACAGAATATATCTAGCTAGAAAAGACCACACACATTTGTAGAGAAAAATTGTGAAAGAAGAAGCAAGAGAGAAAGAATGGAAGAATTCTCATTAACCATATTCCACACTCAAAGAGTGAATAATTTACAATGGATATAGGATACATGAGTAACTAATGTGCCATAGTGGTGGTAGAGAGTGATTTGGACACACACCAGCAGTTACGGGAGTAAACTACCACCTAGTCTAGTCTCCCATGCAGTTATGGGAGTGAACTGCCACCTAGTTTGAGTTAACTAGTCTATCAGTCTTTAGTTAACTGACTGAAACATAGTGAAGTGAGGAGGAGATCGGGGAATCATGAGTAATGCGCTATTTTGGTGATGATCCCAAGGAAAATGTGCATTAGCTAGTGATGTTCCCAATGTTTCATGGTGATAATCCCAATGTAGCATCTAGACTCCACTCAATTGATCAAACTGAAGTGAAAATTGAAGAGAATATTCTCCCTAGAGGAATATTCTTCCTAAGGATATTGAATAATGACTAATAAACAATAAAAAACCTTAGGAAAAAGAAATCCTAGGTGTGTATTAAGTAACTCCAACAACCCCCCTGAACATCACTATGGTGAAAATAAAGAATGGGTCCCGGCAATGAGGCCATGTTAGGTACCCAAATACAAAAGATACACTGAAATAAAGGAGGAAAGAAGGAAAACCTCATGGGAAAAACACCCCCCTCAAATTACAATGCATAAAAAAAAATGAGAAGGAACAAAAAAGAGTTTCTAAGCAACCTTGTCCTTCACTCCAAGAAGACCTCGCAGCTATGCAAGTTTATGCTCGTTGAAGATTTTGTTGAGGATGTAGATGTATGCACAGATTTGATGAAGTATATGCACCATTGAGATTTCCACACATATCCACTTTCTCTTCTTGTAGTGAAGAAGATCCAAATAAAGTTTGGATGAAACTTTGAAAACCGTGCGGTCGTTTCCGAAAAAACGTTGAAATTTTTTTGATTTTAAAATGATCATAACTGTTGGATTACTGAGAGGGGGGGTGAATCAGTAATAGAGAAATTTAATCATTTTTAACCATATAATCCAAGTGTTATATCAATGTAGCATTATCATCCAATAATTGCAGAGTAAATAAGCAATGAACAAATGAGCAATCATACACATACACAGTACACCAATGTTTTACATGGAAACCCAAAACAGGAGAAAAACACGAAATGTTTTTTATTATATGTCTTGAAGAATTACATTCATTGGAAGCACCAACTTTCTTTGTTTTCTACCTGCAACTAGAAGGAGGCTCCAACCCCCTTATTTCTCAGGCTACAACTTGAAGGAAGCTCCAAATCCCTTATTCTCTGGCTACAACCAAAAGGAGGCTACAACCCCCTATGTTCTCTGGATACAAAAGGAAGGTGGCTACAACCACTTGTCCTTGCTCCGTCCAACCGCCCTGAAGTAAAAGTATAATGATGGAACCATTGTCACACTATCACTGTTTGAGATATACCACTGTAAACCTATACCAATAAACATGAACCATGCATCAACCATGCACCAACCTGTACCTCAACCTGTACCATAAATAAGTGCATCAACCATGCACCAACCTGTACCAAACAACTTGTAATCAACTTGTACCATAAACAAGTGCATCAACCATGCACCAACCTGTACCAAACAACCTGTAATCAACCTATACCATAAACAAATGCATCCAACCATGTACCAAGTATGTACCAATCATGTGTCAACTACTCATCAACTATGACTCATCACTATGTACCAACACCATCAACTATACACCTCATGTATGTGCCAACTCATCAACTACTTGTCTCAACCATGTACCCAACATGTACCTTAACCAAAATCCCTCATAAATTTCATCATCCAAATATGATTTGTAACTTTGTAATAGATCTGGTGTATATGATCACATACCTGCAAACCTTCCTTAACTTTCACAACAAGAGACTAGAATTTTCATCAAACTTTTCTTTAGTCTCACATGATTAGTTTGGGATTAGTCAACAACCCTAACTTGAAATAATCATAAATATGTACGTGTAATGAATAAATATTTGAAAGTAGTACACAATGTTCTTCAATTTGTTTTATGCAATTCCTCCAGGTGTCACTACTTGGAACCTCTCAAAAAATGAGTTATAAAAAAAAATGTCATACCTTGTTGAATTCTGACTTATTCTAGAGAGTGACCTTGTAGATTGTGCCTCGCATAGAATATTTGTTGGATGGATATGAAACTATTACACATCATACTACATATTGTAATATAACTAACACATTTGGTCTTACTGAATTTGGATCTATTATGAATAAGTTAGGACGTTTTTACCCAAAACACATGTTTTAGACTAGTTTCAGGACTAGCCACAAACCCTATTTTCCACGGAGTGTAAATACAAAAATACAACGACCCACAAGCTGAAATTTTTACCACATATACTTGGATATGTTTTCTCAATGGAAGATCAATTTCATGGTCTGAATCATTCTAGAAAAAAAAAATATTGTGAAAATGGTGAGATAACATGTAAATAACATACCTTAGAAAGCATCATCAAAAGAATTTATCCATCCCCTTGAATTCTGGCCTTCTTTTCTTCACCTTCCCTCTGAAATTCAGCTTAGATATCCTTTGGTTACCTCAATCACCTATAGATATTCAATATGCTCAAGTGTGATTTGAAATGAGAGAGTCTTACCTCTTATTTATACTCTCCATCTTCTAGGTCACTTAACCCATTTCTAGGTCACTTAACCCATTTATAGGTCGCTTAACCTATTTTCCTCATTTTTAGGGTTAACCACTTTCCATAATTAGAAAGTTCTCCATTACTTTATCATTTAGATATTCCTCCTTGACTTTGTCACCTCACTTTATCATTTAAATAATCTTCTTTGATTTTGTCACTTCACTTTATTATTTAAATAATCCTTCTTGACTTTGTCACTTTACTTTATCATTTAAATAATAATTTATTCTTTGCAATATCTTTGACTTCTTTGACCTTTTGGGGCTTCAATCCAACATATGAGGGTCCTCCAACTTCCTAAGGCCATAACTCTCAAACCGTGAGGATTTATGTGACGCTCCACATACCACCAGAAATGGCATGACATGTACTATCCATATAGAATAGTAGTACCTTAAAATATATTAAAACTCATACCATTATACATGAAACAACCTTGGGTCCATTACCCAAACCTTTGTGCTACCGGAATTTGCTACCAGACTTTATTCAAGGGTTGACATCAATGACAACCAACCTTAATCAACAATCATCCCCTTCGGCATTGATGGAAACACTCGGATGCAATAATGAAATCATATCACTCATGCTCCCCTTGGAACCATGTCTTTTTCCTCTGCATCTCTATGACCATTTCTCCCCCTGGAATCATGCCTCTGTCCTCTGCATCTGATAAATCTCTCCCCCTTTGTCATCAATGGAAAAGGTATCTTTCCATCTATGGATGCTCCCCCTAACTAAACTATCCTCTTTATGGTGCTTCCTCATGTACATCTAAGACATATAAGATAACCATTCAAAAGCATTCATTTTGGAGTAGAAATAACTCTGAGTCTCTGGCGAAGATACTCAAAGGCTTCCCGTGGAAGTGGTTTTGTAAATATGTCTGCCACTTGTTCTTTTGTGCCCACATACTCAACTCTGATGTTATTTTCTGCAACCTGTTCCCGTAGAAAGTGATACTTGATTGGAATTTGCTTCGTCTTGGAGTGCATCACTGGGTTCTTTGAGATATTGATGGCACTTGTATTATCACAATAGATTGGAATGGGCTCATCATATTCAACCTGTATATTTGTCAAAGTTTGTTTCATCCAAAGAACATGTGTACAACATGATGTTGTTGCAATATACTATGCCTCGGCTATAGATAGAGATATTGATGATTGTTTCTTGCTTATCCATGATACTAAATACTCACCCAAGTAGAACGTTGCTCCAATGGTGCTTCTTCGGTCATCAATACAACCTACCCAATATGCATCTATGTAGGCAATAAGAGATAGATCATTTCCTTTTGGATACCATAATCCAAACTCTTTTTTTCCTTTGAGATATCTGAAAATTCTCTTCACTTCTAATACATGTGATTCCTTTGGTGTTTCTTGAAATCGTGCCACATGTCCAACTGCTTTCATTACATATGGTTTGGATGTTGTCACATATAGTAGGTTTCCAATCATTGATATGTATTGCCTCTGATCTGTATACTTTGAATCATCATCTTTGCTTAACTTGCAATTGGTTTGCATGGGAGTGATAACTGGTTTGCAATCTTCCATTCTGAACCTCTTTACCATTTCTCTGATATACTTGGTTTGAGAAATAAAAATTTATTGGTTTCTTTGACATATCTGAAGTCCGAGAAAGGAGGATAGTTCTCCAAGTAATGACATTTCAAATTCATTCTGCATATCCTTTGCAAATTTATGGCTTAAACTGTCATCATCACTACCAAAAATAATATCATCAACCTAAACTTCAATTAATAAAATATTACCTTGACTTACCTTGATGTAGAGGTTGTTGTATGCACTTCCTTTTTTGAACCCTGCCTGCTGTGAATATTTATCCAGTCTAGAGTACCATGCTCTAGGAGCCTATTTTAGACAATACAAGGCCTTATTTAATTTTCACACATAGTTTGCATTCTCTGACAACTGAAATCCTTCTGGTTGTTCAATGTAGACTTCTTCTTCAAGTTCCCCATTCAGAAAAGTTGATTTTACATCCATCTGATACACTTTAATATTTTTGGAGCATGCATAAGCTAAAAGCAATCGGATTGCTTCCATTCTAGCAACTAGGGAAAATGTCTCTTCAAAGTTGATTCCTTCAACCTGTGCATATCCTTTACATACCAATATAGCTTTGTTCCTTGTAACATGTCCATCTTCGTTCAATTTATTCTTGTATACCTACTTTGTGTCGATCACATTCTTATCCTTTGGTCCTTGAACCAATTCCCAAGTGTCATTTTTTCTCTATTTGATCCAATTCTTCATCCATGGCCTTGTTCCAAAATTTATCCTTGTTGGCCTCTTCAAAATAGGTTGGTTCAATTGTAGATGTGAGTGTTAGGTGTGTTTGTTCTGGTGAACGGATTCTTCTTCTAGCCTCAACTCATGTGTCTTTGTTTCTGATAATCTAATCTGAAGGATGATTCTTCTGTACTCATCTTCTAGGTGTATTTGGAGGCACTTTTTGAACTTGCTCTTCTGCTTCTGTCAAATTCTCTTCATCGTCCTCTTCTACTTATTTTTCATCTTCTGCTTCTTCTTCTAAGGGTTGTTTCATTGATTCATTTTCTTCCTTTGATTCTGGTCTGCCTGTTTCATCAATTGTTACGTTGATACTTTCTACAACTTTGTTCAATCTCAGATTGTAACACTTGTATGCTTTCCTTGTACTTGATTAACCAACAAGTACTCCTTTGTCCACACAAGAGTCAAACTTTCCCATTTTTCCATCTTCTCTTTTGAAGTAGCATTTGCTTCAAAAAACTCTGAAGTGCTTCACATTTCCTGGTATTCCTTTCAATAGCTCATAGGGAGTTTTGTCAGTGTTATTTTTTAGCATTACTTTGTTTTGAATGTGAATTGTTGTATGCATTGCCTGTGTCCAAAATATATCTGTCAATTTGGAATCCATTAGCATTGTTCGAGCCATTTCATGTACTGTCATGTTTTTTCTTTCAACAACTCCATTATGTTGAGGTGTCCTAGCAACGGAGAACTGCCTTTTTATTCCATGATTGTTGTAGTAGTCCATAAATTCCCTTAAAGTGAACTCTCCTCCATTATCAGATCTCAAGCATTTGATTTTTGATCCATTTCATTTTCAACCATTTCCTTGTAGATCTTGAATTTTTCAAAAGATTCTGACTTATTCTTGAGAAATAAAACTACAGTCATTCTTGTATAATCATAAACTAATAACATAAAGTATTTCTCACCTTTTAAACCATTTGTTGTAGTTGGTCCAACTAGATTAGTATGCACAATTTCTAGTGGTCTTGTCATTGAATATTCCTTTGATTTGAACCTGGTCTTTGTTTTTTTTCCTTGTTGACAATGCTTGCATAAAGTGTTGGTTGGTTTCGTGATCCAGGGCATTTCTCTGACTGCTTCTCTTCTTCTGACTTTGACAAGGTTATCAAAATGTATGTGACCCATTCTTTTGTGTCATAGCCAACTTTCATCTTCCTTTCCTAGACAACACTTTTCATTTCCAATTTCACTTAATACATATATGTTGCGTGAAGTTCTCATTGTTGTAGCAATCAATTTTCCTGAACCTTCTTTTATTATCTCTCACTTTTGTGAATCGAAAGTAACTTTATTACCTTGGTCACACATTTGACTCACACTTAGAAGATTATATTTCATATCTTCTACTAGTAGAACATTTTCTACCTTGGTATTTTTGTTCCCAATTATGACTGTGCCTTTTCCAATGATTTTAGTTGAATCATCATTTCTAAACGAGACTGATCCATCTCTTTCCTTTCATAATGTAATAAACATGTCTTTATCACCTGTCATGTGTTTTGAATAGCCGATGTCAACATACCAACCACGTTTCTTCTGATTAGCTTGTAGAGCGAGTGTGCATTCTTCATTTCTATATTGATCGTGATTTCTTATCCATGTCCTTTTTTGAGGTTCCTGTCTATGACTGTTGTTATTATGTTGCGGTTCTCTAGGAGGGACTGTCATTCTACAATTTTTGGCCATGTGTCCAAAATTGTTACATTTGTAACATTCCACTTCAGTGCTCAAATATTCAAACATGTTGTAACTTCTTCTCTGTGTTTCACTAGGTCTTTTTGGATAACCCCTTTGTGTATGACTTTCAAAGTTGTTTGTATTCCTGTTGTTAGCTCTGTAATTCACAGCTTTATGTCCAAAATTATTACATGCATAACATAAACCAAAAAAGATAGTTTGATACCTGGGAGTTGAAAATCTTCTGAAAGGAGGTACTCTTATAAATTCTTCTTCTTCCTGAGGCCTATCTGTCGGTTGTTGATTATGAAATCTGAATGTTCTCGATGGAGGAGTGTCCCTGTAATTTTCCTTGTAGATTTTCCTATCCCCCTTGATTGTTTCTGCATAGCTTTTTGGATATGTTTCTTGCTATGTTGTTTTGGAGCTTGATCCTTTTTTTGTCTGATTGTATCCAAGTCCAGACTTGTCATGATGATATTTTTGACTACTGATAATGCCATCCAAAACTTTTGAGTTGTTCTGCATATTTTTCTTTTGAAGATCATTTCTTAATGTGACAATCTTTGCTTCCAAATTTCCAATGATCTTGTCATTTTCTTCTAGTTGTTCTTTGAGTGCTTCTTCAATTCTTTTATCTTCTTCTATTTGAACCTTCAAATTTGTGATCATTTGTTCTAGTTGTTGAGTGTCTTATTTCTTGTCTAGTTTTACTTCTAACTTCCTGTTTTTCTTCTTTTCTCTTATGATAACTTCTATGGCACACATTAATTCCTCTCGGTGGTCAGCTTCTACCTCTTCAATTTCTTCTTCGACTTCTTCATATTCTTCTTCGGCTTCTTCATATTCTTATTCGGAGTCTTCTTTATCAGAGTCTTCTACTACCATGAATAGAACTCTTTATGTCTCACTGTCACTGACTTCATCTTCATCTGATGATGAGATGTCTTGTTTGGTGCATAAGTTTTTCTTGAAAACTTTCTTTGTGGTTCTTTTGCCTTTATATGTTTGTTTTTCTTTTGAGTAACCTTCATCATTTCTTTTTTTCTTATAAGGACATTTGTTAGAAAAATGACCAATACCATCACAATTAAAACAAATTAAATGAATCTTACCTCTATACCTACTGTCGATTCTCTTGTTCAGTCTTTTGACAAAGTTGGTCACTTCTTCATCATCTTTCGAGACGTCACTGTTGTTGATATGTTATTATTTTTTCCTTCTCTTTTGATTTGAATTTTTGGATAATTTGAAGGCTGCTTCTTTTATATCTGGATTTTTTTGTTCAATTCTCATTTCATATGCTGTGAAGATTCCATGTAATTCATCCATGCTTATTGAGTTTAGATCTGATATTTCTTCTAGTGTTGATATCTTAGGGTCAAATCTCATAGGAAGAGATCTTAGTACTTTTTGAACAATTATTGATTCTTTGATTTCTTCTCCCAATCTTATTATTGCATTTACTGTTTCATCAACTCATGAAAATTAAGCTGCAATATTCTCATCTTCCTTCATCTTAAGTTGTTCGAACTGACCTCTGTAAGTTTGAAGCTTTGTTTCTTTGACTTTTGAATCTCCTTCATAAATATTTTGAATTTTGTCCCAAATCTCTTTAGCAAATTTACAATGTGCAACTTTGGTGAATACCATTTCACTAAGACCATTCAGAAGTGTATTTTTGGCTTTGGAATTATTATGATCGGGTTTCACTGCTTTGTCATTTGTTGGCGGAACTGTTGGTGCTATGTATCCATCTAAAATTGATTGCCAAATTTCAAATCCATGTGCATGTATATATGTTTTCATCCTTATGCTCCAAAATGCATACTTTTGTCCATTGAACTCTGGTATTTCATTTTTATACAAGTTGTTGTTCTCCATGATCTACCTTTCAGTGGTTAAACTGATTTCTGAAGGAACCTACTCTGATATGAATTATTGGATTACTAAGAGGGGGGTTGAATCAGTAATAGAGAAATTTAATCCTTTTTAATCATATAATCCAAGTGTTATATCAATGTAGCATTATCATCCAATAATTGTAGAGTAAATAAGCAATGAACAAATGAACAATCATACACATACACAGTACATCAGTGTTTTACATGGAAACCCAAAGCGGGAGAAAACCATGAATTTTTTTTTCTTATATGTCTTGAAGAATTACATTCATTGGAAGCACCAACTTCCTTTGTTTTCCAACTACAACTGGAAGGAGGCTCCAACCCCCTTATTTCTCAGGCTACAACCTGAAGGAAGATCCAACTCCCCTATTCTCTAGATACAACCAGAAAGAGGATACAACCCCCTATTTTCTTCGGCTACAACCGGAAGATGGCTACAACCTCATGTCCTTACCCCATCCAACTGCCCTAAAGTAGAAGTAGAATTATGGAACCATTGTCACACTATCACTGTGAGATTTATTGTTGTAAACTTGTACCAATAAAATTGAACCATGCATCAACCTATACCTCAACCTGTAATCAACATGTACCATAAACAAGTGCATCAACCATGCACCAACCTGTACCAAACAACCTGTCATCAACCTGTACCATAAACAAGTGCGTCAACCATGCACCAACCTGTACCAAACAACCTATAATCAACCTGTACCATAAACAAGTGCATCCAACCATGTAACAAGTATGTACCAATCATGTGCCATCTACTCATCAACTATGACTCATCAATATGTACCAACATCATCAACTATACACCTCATGTATGTGCCAACTCATCAACTACTTGTCTCAACCATGTACCCAACATGTACCTTAAACAAAAGCCCTCATCAATTTGATCATCCAAATATGATTTGTAACTTTGTAATAGACCTAGTTTATATGATCGCATAACTACAAACCTTCCTTAACTTTCACAACAAGAGACTAGCATTTTTATCAAACTTTTCTTTAGTCTCGCATGGCTAGTTTGGGATTAGTCAACAACCCTAACTTGAAATAATCATAACTATGTACTTGTAATGAATAAAGATATAAAATTAGTACACAATTTTCTTTAGTTTGTTGTGTGAAATTCCTCCAGGTGTCACTACTTGGAACCTCTCAGAAAAGGAGTAATAGAAAAAATGGCATACCATGTTGAATTTTGGCTTATTCTAGAGAGCGGCCTTGTAGAGTGTGCCCCGCACGGAATATTTGTTGAATGGATATGAAAATGTTACACAGCATACTACAGAATTTACTCTAACTAACACATTTGGTCTTACTGAATTTGGATCCGTTGTGAAGAAGTTATAACGTTTTTACCTGAAACACTTGTTTTAGAGTAGTTTTAGGACTATCCACGAACCATATTTTCCACGGAGTGTAACTCCAACAATACAACGACCCACAAGATGAATTTTTTACCATAGATACTTGGATATGTTTCCTCAATGGAATATCAATTTCAAGGTCTAAATCATTCTAGAAAAAAAATTATTGTGAAAATGGTGAGATGACCTGTAAATAACATACCTTAGAAAGCATCATCAAAAGAATTTATCCTCCCTTGAATTTCAGCCTTCTTTTCTTCACCTTCCCTCTAAAATTTGGCTTAGATATCCTTTGGTTACCCCAGTCACCTATAGATATTCAATATTCTAAAGTGTGATTTGAAATGAGAGAGCCTTGCCTCTTATTTATGCTCTCCTCTTCTAGGTCACTTAACCCATTTCTAGGTCACTTAACCTATGTCTAGGTCACTTAACCCATTTATAGGTCACTTAACCTATTTTCCTCATTTTTAGGGTTAACCACTTTCTATAATTATAAATTTCTCCATTACTTTATCATTTAAATATTCCTCCTTGACTTTGTCACCTCACTTTATCATTTAAATAATCTTCTTTGATTTTGTCACTTCACTTTATTATTTAAATAATCCTTCTTGACTTTGTCACTTTACTTTATCATTTAAATAATAATTTCTTCTTTGCAAGCTCTTTGACTTATTTGACCTTCTGGGGCTTCAAGCCAACATATGAGGGTCCTCCAACTTCGTAAGGCCATAACTGTCAAAACGTGAGGAGTTATGTGATGTTCCAGATGCCACAAGAAATGGAATGACATGTACTATCCATATAGAATAGTATTACCTTCAAATATATTAAAACGCATACCATTATACATGAAACAAACTTGGGTCCATTACCCAAACCTTTGTGCTACCGGAATTTGCTATCGGACTTTCTTCAATGGTTGACATCAATGACAACCAACCTTAATCAACAATAACTTCACTTTCCAGACTCCATTTCGGACGATTGTTTTTTAAATTGGATATTTTACAGAGTGGAATTCAAATATACAATTTGTTTCTGAAAATTTTGCTCAAAAAATATCATAATTGATGTTGATGTGCGTGGCTCCCTTTTTGTCTCATGAGATGCATGCTTGGTGCATGTAAAAGTGTCTGCATGTGACCCCTAAGATGCATGCAATATATATTCCACATGAAATTTAGAAAACAAATCCGAAATGCAGTAGACATCATCTGCAATTAATGGAATACAAATTTGTGCATATACGTGTGTAGAAGACTCTTCAAAATAAAATTCTTGATCTTCTGATGGCTTCTATTGTGGCTCTATCTGTTCAAACTTCTGCATTAAATATTCCTTATTACCAAATAGAACCTCCAATCTAGTCCTTAATTCATTTGGAGTTGAGTCTTGTGAGACATCATATACTTGGTGGAGAATTTATGGAGAAATAGATAAGCAGCTAAATCCTATGTCCATATCTTGTCTATTGATAAAACCATTTTTCTCATCGGTGGAATCAAGCTCTACTTCCATTGCCATAGTTATTTGGTACAATCCTCTGCATCTATGTTGAAGCAGAATTTTTGGCTTCCACTCCCAATAGTTATGAGGCGTGAGAAGTATTTCTGGTGAATAATCCATATTTTCTACGTTCTTCAATCTTCAGTACCTGCAAAAATAATTTGGTGTAGACTTTTCTTAGCAATCCGTCGGCTCTGATACCATGTAAATGTGTTGAACCTGCACAGAATAGATCTAGCTAGAAAATACCACACACATTTGCAGAGAGGAATTGTGAAAGAAGAAGCAAGAGAGAAAGAATGGAAGAATTATCATTAACCATATTTCACACTCAAAGAGTGAATAATTTACAATATATATAGGATACATGAGTAACTAATGCACCATAGTGGTGGTCTAGAGTGATCTGGACACACACCAATAGTTACAGGAGTAAATTTTCACCTAGTCTAGTCTCTCAAGCAGTTACGGGAGTGAATTGTCACCTAGTCTGAGTTAACTATTCTATCGGTCTTTAGTTAACTGACTAAAACAGAGTGAAGTGAGGAGGATATCAGGGAATCATGAGTAATGTGCTAGTATATTAATGATCCCAAGGACAATGCACATTAGTTGGTGATGATCCCAATGTTTCATGGTGATAATCCCAATGTAGCATCTAGACTCCACTCAACTGATCAAATTGAAGTGAAAACTGAAGAGAATATTCTCCCTAGAGGAATATTCTTCCTAAAATACAAGAGACTGAATAATGACTAATAAACAAGGAAAAACCTTAGGAAAAATAAATCTTAGGTGTGTGTGAAGTAACTCCAACACTTATCATTACAATGTACCTTCCATTAATAGATATGTATTACTAGCAACCACAGATAAAAATGGTGGAGTAACTCTGCCAGCTGGATATGATGGAATCGGTGGGGCCACGGCCCATAGTCTTCTTTGTGCATGTTTCAGCATGGTGTTTCAGCACCAACATATATGCATTCATTCTTATTAATTTTGCATAGTTTTCTTCGTTTGTGTAGGGTGTTTCATCCAGGTGTTCTAGCACCAGCATATCTGCATACATGTACATCTCAGTGGTTTACAGGTATGACTGTGTAATTACCCAAATTAGGGCTAAGGAAACATCATCCTAGTTTACAAGTTAAATATGAATTAAGTTTTAACATAACAGAATGTTGAATGAATAATGAATTGTACATGCTCCAGGATTGATGTTCTCATAGGAAATGTAAACAATAGAGATGATTTAATACAAGAGAATGAGATGAAAATGACATGGAAATGATAAGGAAAAAGGGACAATTTTAGCACCCAACAATGTCTCACGAGTCACTTGAGTATATTAACATAGCCTTCTTCATGCATGTTTCAGCGCGGTGTTTTAGCATGGTGTTTCAGAACTAGCATACATTGAATATTCTTATTAATTTTTCATATTCTTCTTCATGCGTACAGTGTGTTTCAGCACAGTGTTTCAACACTAGCAAATAGGCATTCATTCTTATTAATTCTACATAGTATTCTTCGTGTGTGGAGCGTGTTTCATCATGAGCCAAGTGTTTCAGTACCAATATATTTGCATATATGTACATCTTTGTGGTTTATAGGTATGACTATGTAATTACCCAAATTAGGACTAAGGAAACATCATCCTAGTTTACAAGTAAAGTATGAATTAAGTTTTAACATAACACAATGTTGAATGAATAATGAGTTGTACGTGCTCCAGGATTGATGTTCTCATATGAAATGTAAATAATAGGGATGAATTAATACAAGAGAATGATATGAAAATGGCATTTAAATGATAAGGAAAAAGGGGAAATTTTAGCACCCAACAATGTCTCACTTGAGTAGGTTAACAAAGTTATGTGGGACATGAATCTTGGTTCCTAACAATTCTCTAAACCTTTATGGCTTCTCAACTAAATTCTATAAACAACCCTAGAACAGTGTGGATCTGGTCAATTGCATAGAGGGAAAGCATAAGGAAAGAATATGTACTGATATAAGCATAGATATTTTTACTGCTTGGCATATATATTTAGCCATTAAAATGACATGTTGACTACATTGTGTAGGTGAGCGCATGTGACATAAGTGCTCTGTTTTTTACCATATTTTCTTGGAATACTCCCAAGATCGAACATTGATTCAAATTTATTTAAATTAATAAAATTTTAAAAGATTCGCCAAGACTTTTAAAAGTTTTTATAATTATGTGAAAATTCGCCACAATTTCACAAGATTTTATAATTTCGTGAAAGATTCGCCCAAATTTTACAAGATTATATAATTTGGTGAAAGTTTCCCCAAAACATTATATATGCATATTATGTTATTGATAAAATAGCTTTCACACTTTCCCATGTGTCATGGGTATTCGCCCATTTATTATACATATAAATTTAGGGGGGGTTCTTAAAATTTTCCCTAGTGATATGCACTGAGGACAGTGCCAAAATAAGGGGGAGGGGAATGTAATACCCTAGTTTTGATTCTCGTATTAATAATGTAATTTTGTTTACTTGATGAAAGGTCAGAGTGGTTGTAAGTTTGAAAGGATGGAGAGCCTAACAATGTATTATCTTTGAAAATTAATAATAATGTCAATCTTCGCATGCAACTCTATATGAATAATTTTAAGATCTAAAAATTGCTTCCTGGTGATATAACAGTAAAATCCTAGCTATTATCACTGAACAATTTTACACTGAAAATTATTAACTGAAAACATATGCAGTGGAAACACAAAGATCAAAGATGAATCATCAATACACATGTGACACAAATTTCAGTTTTGTAATCTCTTAACATCAAAAATATTGAGGACAAAACCAGCCCTCACATCCATTACAATATCACCAAAATATGAGAACAACTTTGTCCTCCAAAGTCACTAAAACTAAGAACAACCTTGTTCTCCAATAACCATACAAATCAGAAAACCAAACCTAAGCAATATCCCTCGAAATCGCCTCTACAAATGAATCTATTGTAGACCACCTGTACAACCTACTTACATCACTTGTCAGTCTGTACGGATCTATACTTTCCCAAAAACTCAGATACATGATTCACCTTACTGACAACCTGCGTATATATGATGTTCTCTCTCCTACAAATCATGTATACACTATACATGATTCGTCCTTCTGTAACCCACATATATATGTGCTTTGTCCTTTTGCAAACTGCGTATTGTACAAAAAAAAATCTCCACATGTGTGACCTTCGCTTCTCTCTTCATGGATAGATTCGCCACCTTGCAGACTTCCCCTTTGTTGAGATCACCAATCCTCCTTGGCATAAGTGCAGACTCCTTATGCCAAATCCATCGTGTCACCACACAATGACGCAATATGAGATGTCACAATGACCTCTCTCCTTTCTATAAAATCCTTAGGGGTAACCATAGAATCCCCTCCACAATTCAACATCAAATTATTTTTTCCTTGTGGGTGTGAAGCCCCAACACAAGCCCACAAATCCCATCACCAAAACCATAAAGCTCCCACTCAAAAACAAGGGGGTTTTCACCAAAATGAAAGTGTGATGTGGTTCTCACGATGATTCCCACATGCCCAACACATAGGGTCATGTGAGAATACCTACCCGAAGATACAAAAAACAACACTCCCTCTTAGCGAGGGAGGTATTTTCACAATCCTCCACAAGTGGGAACGCCTCCCAATGCTACCAAAGCATCAACACTCCCTCTTAGCGAGGGAGTCATTTCATTCTCCATCATCACCTGGAAGTAGTTATGTATCCCATATTAGATCCTCTACCACAGCTGCTCCCCAATCCATCTGATTGGTCAATCCCTCAGTCACCGAAGAAAATATTTCTCTCTATTCCTCCTAACTGGTTGCATCCTCAGTCACTAAAGTAAATCATGTTGTCTGGCATGATCCCTCCCTGGAAGAAACCCTGCTCCTAGAATCCTCCAACCTCTAAACCTCCTATCTGGACATCTCAACAAATGACACCTACCTGGAAGTCTTGGAAGATGCCTCTCTCCCATATGCACCTATAGGTTGGATCCCAATGAGCGACTGAATCTCCCTTTTAGCCTCATGAATCCCTCTAAATTATGACTCCCTATGATTCTACACAAACTCTGGAGCTACCTTCTCCCTGTACAATGTCCTCTGCACAGTCTTGGAAAGTTTCTCCTCCCCATTGGATCCTGAGGGTTAACTCCCTCTAAACTATGATTCCCTTTGAGCCTATACCACTGGTGGAGCTACCTGCTCCTTCTGTACATCTATTTATGGTGGGGCCACCTGCCTCAGCATTAGTGGAGTTAATTTCTCCTCCTCATCTGTCTATCTACTCTTGTTGGTCACATTCCACATAGATTGTCTCTCTCTAACTCCAAGAACCATTATTGATCTAAAGCTAGATCCTCTGGGCATATAATAACACTTATCCATCCTGGAACAACACTGCATAGTCCTTATCCTCAATCGTTGAGTCTAGGAACACACTCTTGGCACCCATAGCATATTTTCCACTCGTAACACACCCCCTGACTCCATCTGGTATACCACTGCTCCAAATCCATGTACTACATGTATGGTCCTCCTACCAAGCTCCTCGTACATACTTTATTCAAACACTATGAAACTCACGAACAAATCATGTTCCCCTATCATGTGTTGGTATCTCTCACTGGATAAGAACCATGCAATCCTCGAGGAAAGCATCATGCTTCCCTAAGTCACAACCATCCAATGAATTTTTTCCCAAGTCCATCATCCAAGTCATAAAAAAAAGAATCTTTGTGTTTTCACATGCTACCATTGATCCTCTGTCCTTGTCTGAACATTCCTAAGTTGTGGTTGGACACTCAGTCTAGTCCACTCTAGACCTCTATAACTCATCTCTGCAATTGTCCTCATCCCCCTAAGTCAAATTCTTGATACACCTTCATACCTCGACAATGAAAAACTCTCCGACCTGATAAATATTGTATCTCATCAACTTGCCAAACATCTGAATACATCTCATCTGTGGAAAATAACTTGAGTTGTGCCCATTGTAACTCACCATGACAAGTCACCAAAAGTCCATCCACAGGGATGGAAATCTTCCACACAACATATTGTTGTGATTTGGGCCCTCCACCAATCCATCAGAACTCCCAACCTACCACGTCATCGAGCTGCAATAGACCACAACTACTCGTTTGGATGTTCTACTCCATGTCTTAAACCAGAGACCATCTAACTTGTTGCCACCTACAATCGTCATTGTAGCTCCCTCTCATATATAACTCCTCGGCTCCCTCAAATTTGTCACCTATGACCTACCCGGAACAAGAAAAACACTCCTCCATTGTTGTATCCAAAATGTGCCTCAAGATGATCCCCTTCTCTTTAGATCCCAAGCTCTAATACCATGTCAATTTTCACATGCAACTCTATGTGACTAATTTTCAGATTTGAAAATTTCTTCCTAGTGATCTAACAGTAAAACCCTAGTTTTAATCACTAAACAATTTTACACTGAAAATTATGGACTGAAAAACATATGCAGTGGAAACACAAAGATCAGAAATGAATCTTCAATACACATGAGACCACACATTTTAGTTTCGTAATCTTGTCAACATCAGAAATCCTGAGGACAAAACCAGCCCTCCTAGCTAATACAATATCACCAAAATCTAAGAACAACCTTGTCTTCCAAATTCATCAAAATTGAGAACAATCTTGTTCTCTAATAACCATACAAATCAAAAAACCAAACCTCAACAATATCCCTGGGAACCTCCTCTACACACGAATCTATTGTAGACCACCCAGAAACTTAGATACGGGATTCACCTTACTAGCAACCTACGTATATATGTTGTTTTCTCTCCTGCAAACTATGTATACCCTATACGTGATTTGTCCTTCTGCAACCCTCGTATATACGCACTTTGTCCTTCTAAAAATCATGTATTGTACGAAAAATTCACTCCATGCATGTGACCTTCTTCGCTTCTCTCTTAAGGGCCAGATTCACCACCTTACAGACTTCCCCTTTGTTGAGATCACCAATCCTCCTTGGAACAAGTGTCGACTCACTTATGATAAATCCATCATGTCAACACACCATGACACAATATGAGATGTCACAATGACCTCTCTCCTTTATATACAATTTTTAGGGGTCACCATAGAGGCCTCTCCACAAGTCAACATCAAATTAGGCTTTCCTTGTGGGTGTGAAGCCCCAACACAAGCCCACAAATCCCATCACCAAACCCATGAAGCCCCCATTTAAATCTATGGGGTTTTCATCAAATCAAAAGTGTGATGTGGTTCCCACGACGATTCCACATGCCCAAAACCTAGGGTCATGTGAGAATACATGCCCGAAGCTACAAAAATCAACAAATAAAAGTCCATCTTTCGCTTTAGACATATAAGGGCAGAGTTATATGAGGTTATGATTCCATGAGAGAGGGGGATAAAGGGGCTAAGCCAATTTTTTATATTTTATTCACCCATCTTGGAATTAGTTGGGAAAAATGGTTACATGAGCTACTTGGGGAAGCCACGTCATGCATTATTGCAAGTAAATATATAAACCATGATTTTGGTTGTTGGGGGGTTCCTCACTCATTCTCCATTCATTCTTGTTCATTCTTGGTCTTGGCATGGGAATGAAATGTTGGGGGTAGATAGTCATTAGTAATTGGCTATAGGTATGTACTGGTTATGCCAAGAAGAAATTAATGCTCGTGTACATGTGAATGATGCTACTTGAGTAGGAACTATCCACAACTAAGAATCCTTGGAGCTTCCAACATTGAAATTTCCTAGCCATTAGTAATGGAGCCCTAGAAAAAATTGGAATAGTGTGAAGGACTGAATTGTAGAGAATGGAGTTCATTTCTTTAATTTGTGTAGGCTTGGGGGGAAAGAGAGTTGATATGTTGGGATTTATTGTGTGCTTGAGAACATTATGAAAGGTTGCTTGATAGTTGACTAGTGTGTGCATTTTAGAGTTGGCATAGGCACCCATCCTTGTGGATTTAGAGCCTCGACTCAAGGGTGGCCTATTGTAGAGAGTGAGTGTACAACAAAGCCTAAAGTTGGGTGGAACATCCAAGATCTCAATGAAGATTTTATTTAAATGCAAACTCTATGTTTTTGTGTTTCTGCTATGTCATATTATGCTTGCTTACTATTAATGCTATATAAATCTTTTTGTTATTATGCATTACATAACATATGTGTTTTTAATTTATATATGTAAGTATGTATTTCTTTATGCATGATTTTTTATACGTGCTTCTTGATTTAATAACAATGATATTAAAAGTTTCAAAAATCATCCAAAAATGTGAACTTTCGAAATTCCCAAACATAAGATACGTTACATTCCTAACAAAGTTGAGCATTTCGTCCAAAAATATGGATTTTCAAAATACCAAACATAAGGTATGTTACATTCCTAACACCTAACAAACTTGAGAAGCACCCTAAGAGATTAAATTGGATATGTAAATTGAAATCCATTATAAACATGAAACTAAGTAACTAAGTGATTTTATGTTACATTCCTAACAAACTTGAGAAGCACCCTAAAAGATTAAATTCGATATGTAAATTAAAATCCATTATAAACTTAAAACTAAGTGATTTTTTAAGCCTTCCCTTTTCACTTTTTCAATATGTAAAACAATATACATACCAATCCTTTAAGAGCTAAAAAGACCTTGTGAACAATTAATTGTTGAGGTATTTTGTTATATTCAAACAAAACTAATCTTAAAATTTGTATATTACAATGTTGTCCATTCGAACCCAACTCTTTGTCACTTAAAATGTGTCACCGAGCCTTAGCCTTTTGTAATTTAAGATGTATGGTTTCCACCAACTTTTTCCTTTTGTAATTTAAGTTTTTAGTGATAAGTTGAAATTTATTTGATTGAATATATTTCCTTGATCTAATTTATTAGAAATGTATTATTATAATTTAGTGTTATAGTAAGTTTTTACTAGAATTAGCAAAAAATTATTTTAAACTTGAATCTATTAAGTATAGAGAGATTTATTAAGATATTAATTTTTTACATAATATATGTAATTGTTTTTTTAATTGAACTCGACAAATTGGTTGATAGGCTTTCCAAAGAAGTCTCACAGTTAGGGTTACTTGTATGTGCTTAATTGTAATAGTTTTCATAAGAATCATGTTTTGCTTTTTGTATATGGGTTATGAGACAACTTTGATTCAATATGTGGCAAGTGGGAAAAGAGGGTTTTAGGTGATATGTCAAAGTTTTAATTTTGTTGAAACTTTCAGTAATGGAAGTGATTCCATTAAGATAATATCTACTTGGCTATTTTTTTTATAGTCAGAATTTTTCTGTGGAAAAAAAATTGTTTTTTTTTAATTGAGTTCATTTTATTTTTATTATTGTTTTTCTAAACTCTTAATTTACAAAAATATGTAGAGGAGGATACATCTTGCCAATAACACTTTGTGAGCCTATAACATTAACATTTTGTGATGTGGGTAAAATTTCCAAATATATACAGCATTAAGATCAAATAAAGCATAATTTTTTAATTTGAATGTGATTAGTAAAGGTAGTAATGTTATCCTCCAATTTTTGTTGGTGCTATTTTCATTAAAAGAAAGAAATAATTCTCATGAAGATTATTGGATGGCTTGGATGAGCAATTGCACAAAAAAAAATGGTTGTATTAGCCATAATATAATATTATAATAATAATAATAATCTAATTTTAAGGTTGTAAGTCAAATGAAACCCTTTGTTTGTGAGACAATTACACAAAAGAGGTCAACAACCATGACCACACTGATATATATTTATTACGCCGAAAGGCGTACACCTATTGGCAATGGGCAGAATTAATCATTTTTTTAATCTAAAATTCTAATCTGATGGCTAACAATTGAAGATGCTGACATATTCTTAGTTGTCCTCCCAAATCAATGAATGTGATTTACTCTGCATAACTTTCTTGTATTTTTAAATGCATCAATTAACCTGTTTACTTTTTAACATGTACCTAATCATATTAAAAAATTATTGTAACACTATATGATTGCCATGTTAAATGATTAACCTTTGGATAACCTGAATGTTTCATTTTCTGGCTCTCTGAGCGTTTCATTTTGAATCGCCCAAGGTGGAAGACTATAACTGTATGGTGGGGAAGGCCATTGTTGCGGGCTCGCCATAACAGTGTGGTGGGCAAAGTCCATTACGATTTTATGTTTTCAGTTTTATATGGATGCATGCATGCTCCTCCCGAGTCCTGGTGGACAATAACATCATCCACGAGGAGGAGACATTAGCATGTGTAAGTGCAGCTCCATAAATTCTGAAAGAACCCATGGAATTTCTTGCTCGTACCTGGAGCCTCGCCCCCTTGGAGATCTCCAAGGCCTTACCCCCATTAAATCCCCATAGAAAAGACAACGATTCGACGCTTTCTTGCATGGGAATCGTCACCTCCTGTAATGAATTCTTTCACTTTCGGATCGGGGCTCACTTCCTAGCTGGTTTGGATCACATTCTATCACAATCTGTAAGTTTTAGCTCAATCTTTTTCGTTTCAAATAAGTCCTTACTGTCCTTGGTTCAATTTTTTTTTAGTATGTGGATTGAGTTAGATAATGTTATGAATTTCTGGAGTTGATTAAGGCATGGTTCAATTTTGTTTTTAGTATGTGGATTGAGTTAGATAATGTTATGAATTTCTGGAGTTGTTTAAGGCATGGGTTGGAGGCTTTGTTGTATGTGTGATGATATATACTTTCAATAAAAATTAATTGGGTGGAGTTATTAACAGGATTCATCATCCCCACCGACTATGACGATGACTCCATCATCATTATCATCATCAGGGAGGCTATCTGAAAGTACCAGCGATCAGAATTTTAAAAATTTCCAATCCATGATAATATTTGAATGGATGGTTTTAACAAAAGGTTGCATTGCATGTAATTGGTATACATTAATTGTGGCTTACGTATGCCTATAGGTTTTAATTGGTGAAGGTAAACCAATCTTAGGCCTTGTTCAGTCATTGAGTATTGTAGGACAAGTTACGCAATGATTAATTAATAAAACTTTTAAATAATCAAAACTTCAATAAGTATTAAGAGGAGCCTAATTTTTTATTTTATTTTTACTGTGTGATCATGAGTTCAAGTGATTAGCAAACTTACTTGAGATTAGAAATTTACTTCACTATTAATTTTTACATTTCGGTCACTTTTGCCATATCTACCATAAGAAGCAGCTATATTGACAAGCAGTTTGATATTCTCGCAAACCTAATTATCAATAGATTGGCGGGAATAGGTTAGGGTTATACTAACATAGCCACAATTAAGAGCCATAACATATTTTATTTACAAACTTAACTAGGGTTTATGTTAGGTTTATAAATTAATTATACCTTTAGGCGTTCATCAGCCACATAATTGTAGTTGTGCTAGTTTTATAATAATGGAAAACTTTGCACACTTCTAAAATCTTGTTTACATAATTGGAGACCTACTTCAAATGTAATTTTATAATAATGAAAAAGTGTGTAGAGTTCTAAAATCTTATTTGCATGCTTGTAAGGAGTTAGAAGGGAACTTATAGTTGGGATTTTGGTAGTACATAAAGTATATATTTAAAATTTGTGCTTTGCAAATATATGTTTAAATGGGAGGTTAAAAGTTAGGAAATACATAGTTTCAATGTATTTCTATAATAATGCCTAACTTTATAGAGTTTTAAAATCTTGTAAACTTGTAAGGATTTATAAGGGAACTTGTAGTTTGGAACTTGAGCATCCATAAATTGATAAGTTGTATATTTAATATTTATAAAGGAGATATAAAGTGTATAAATATTTTTTGCAAACATATATGTTTATTAATGTTTTGAAAGGGGTTTAAAAGTTAGGGGAGACCTAGTTCTAATATATTTTTATAGTAATTTCAAACTTTGTAAACTTTTAAATCTTACTCACAAACTTATAAGAATTTATAAGAGAACTTGTAGTTTAGAGCATGAAGCTTCATAAGTTGTATATTTAATATTTGTCAATAAGGTATAAAATGCATATTTTAGTTTTGCAATTAGAGTAGAGAGGTTCTCTAGAGTCTAGTATGGGAAGATGTTGTCATGGTGTTTGTTAGGACTCATAAGTACTTTAAATTGAGGAGTTTTAGTTGTAATTGTGTTTGTTAATATTGTATCTATTTTTAAACACATGACAAATTTGTAAATTAAGTTCATGTAGATTTTTTCCTTTAAATTGAAGAGTTTTAGTTGTAATTGTGTTTGTTAATATTGTATCTATTTTTAAACACATGACAAATCTGTAAATTAAGTTCATGTAGATTTTTTCAATTGGATCCAATTTTTACTGCGTTTTGAAACCTTTCGGCGTTCACCAGCCACTAATGTGCAGCTGTGCTAGTATATAATTATAATTATGTAATATTTAATAAAATGATAAAAAAAATATTGATATGTAAATTGAAAAAAAAAATAACATAAATATATAACTGGCATGTCTAAACACATAAAAATTCATTTGCACGCCTGTTTTTAGTCCATCATTTCAAACTGGCTATGTCCGTTTAATGTCGGCTCGTGCCTTCACTGAAAATCTTCTATATAAAATATGGCTGTTGGAAACCTAAAAACATTTTAAAAACGCTGATCCAACGTCTCAGAAGTACTGTTGTTTTGAGAACCATTTAGCTGCAGAGCAATTGTGATGGAGTGCATCAGGGAGGAGGCAACAAAAGCCAAGCAAATTTCAGAGGAAATGTTTGCCACTCGGCATGATGTTTCAGGTGCCATGAAATTTGCATTGAAGGCCCGGCGTTTGTATCCTCGTCTTGAAGGTATTGAGCAATTAATTTCAGTTCTAGATGTCCACTTGGCCGCAGCTGAGCATAAGGATTTCAATGGAAAGATGGACTACTACAGACTTCTGCAAGTTGATCCGGCTGCTGAAGATGACGAGATTAAGAAACAATACAGAAGAATTGCCCTAATGGTGCATCCGGATAAGAATCGTTCCGCAGGAGCGGAGGAGGCGTTTAAACTTATTTTAGAAGCTTCTGATATACTTTCGGATAAGCGCAGGAGAGCAATCTACGATCAAGATCAAGAGAAAATATTTGAATCGGACGATATATGGCGGGAGGCAGCTGACAGGCGGCTGCGTCGGCCGAAATATTCAGGAGGTAGTCGAATACTTAACCAATATTTTGGTTAAGGACCCATCGTCACAGATTAGGTCTAGATCAGTTTGACAAATGTTTTGTTTGATGATCCAGTTTCGCACAAAAAAAAGTTTCCAAATTATCTTATTGTGAATTTGGTGAATTGAATTACATTCAATCTGTATGTATGAGTTTGAGCTTTATGGAAAATAGCCATTAGATGTTTTGAAACAATCATTTTGTATGAGTTTGAGTTTCTAGGAAAATACTATATTTAGTTATGAAATGTTCAAAGTTTCAAGTGGACACTCTATCCATTTTCAGGAATAATTGAAGCTCTAAGATAAAAAAAGAGAAACCAACTCTTTAAGTATAAATTTGAATTTTTAATTTTTTGCAGATTTAATCTGAATATAATGAGGGGTGTTTACTTTTTTTCTCACCACAAAAATGAAGTCTATTTCTTATTTTAAGAGCATGTCCTTTTCTAGAGCAGAGGTTATATGTTCAAATCGAGATAGGGTAGATATGTATACCTCCTTAGACTTTAAACTTTAGTTGTCAAAACCTTGCATGTAGATGATCCCTAGTCCCACAAACAATGAGATCTGATATACCAATTTGGTATGTAGCTTAGTAATGACTTTAATTAAAACAAAGATTCAAACCTAATAAAAAACTTCCATTTTAGAGAAATAGAATATATTTTGTTCACTATTTTGAGATTTTTGTGGTAAGTAATTTCAAAGAAATCTTCCTCTGAAATATATTTTGTTATTCTCTAAAACTTGTTCTTGACATAAAGAAAAAAATAACCAATCCATTTTTTGAAAAATGAAAATGGTGGATGGCCTAAAATAGGACGTTGCTTACCCACCAAAATATCCTTTCTTTTTGTTTCCTATGTTATAAATATTGTAGACTTTTAACTCCTTCGAGATCTAGAAAAGCCAATGACCGCATTTGAACCTAGTCCATCTTCTAACCCTTGTTCAACAACTTCCTATCCAATAAATATACGTCTAAGGAATATCTCGATGAATGAACCCTCATATACTCCTCATCACTTAGAAGAATAGTATGGTCTCTATGGAGGGCTATAACTATTTGAATTTTTGGATTTTGATGTTATACCACTCCCCTTCAAAACCCATTCTCAATAGGGAAAGGAATAGTTTCGTTAAGCTTTTCATTTAAGAACAAGCACAAGGTGGATCCTTTTTAACTAATCCTATGAAATTTTTCTTTTTATAACTTTATCTTTTACACAAGAAACATATATGAAACACTTTTATATCTCAACTCTATCTTCTTCACAGGAGAGATAAGGTGGGGTTTTTTTAATTAATCATGTGTTCAAGATTTGGAAGTTTCCTCTCTATATTGGGGAACTCTATCTTTTCCCAAAAAAAACATATCTAGAACATTCCTATATCCCAATTTTACCTTCTACACATTTGGAACAAATTGTTCGTAAAGAAATATTATGAAGAGTGAGAATAACAATAATGTAATGACAACACATACTAATGTAAATTTCATATGCCACAACTATGAATCCTACCCCTCCATATTAATGACAATTCATATAGTGTAAATTTCAAATGCCTCAACTAACAACTAGTCTCATCTATGAAACTCTTTGTATAATCCACTATATCATCATATAACATTGAAACCTTAGAAACCTCTAACATCTTGTAAGGTAACCACCTTGAACCCTAGCCCCTCCTCTCCTTAGTGTTCTCTAAAACACTTGAGATTTCCAAATCTCCTAGCATTAGTGTTACACCTATGTCATACATATGACTATAAAATAAAATCTCATCAAATTATTATCTATTTTTCTTCTTTTTTTAATTTTATTTTAAATTTTCAAAATAAATAATAATTTATCAAAAAAAATTATTTTATTTCAAATTTATAAAAATAAATAAGGATTTATGTAAATAAGTGTTACTATCATGTGAATATTTAAACTAGTTTAGATCCATATTTAGAATTTTATATATATTAGAATAAATAAATAAAAATGCAAGTGGGTTTTAGAGTAAATAAATTTAAATAGAAATATAAATTTATTTATTATAAAATTCAATTGTATTTTTTTAATTTTTTAATACAAATATTTTTGTTTTTTTTTTATTTTTAATGTTATGTATGTGATAATATTTACACTAATTTATGACCTTAAAAATAAATTATTATTATTATTATTAATAAATTGTAAAAAACTAATACAATAAATTAAATATTATATTTATTTTTAATTTCTTTTGCTTCATTTGAAACTTCAAAATAAAAGTAAATACAAATTTTTCTAAATAATTGTTAGAATTTATTCTCTTCACCGTAACTATTAGATTTATGGAATGTGGTGTGAATTTTCCAGTTATCTTTTGGATTTTCCAGTTATCTTTTGAATTAAAGTAACAAAATTAGATTAATCTTTAAGACACATTAATCAATGATAAGGGTAGCAAAACTTAGTTATAATATATAAAAGATGTATAAATAAATTCATATGATCTCCTTAAATTTTAAACTTAAACCCTAAAAACCCAAAAACCTACATTATAAATACATATGATTGGTTTTAAATTCTAAACTTAAACCCTAAGAGCAAAACTCTAGAACTACAAATAGAATAGAACTAATTAATACTATAGTATAATAAAATTATGTGTAATCTAAATATATAATATGTCAATTTCCTATGGCACATTTCGTTAAGGTGTGTTTAGTTGGGAGGAGACTTTATGATGAGAATTAAAAATCCTCACTTAAATGAGATGTGTTTTTGTTTTTCATTTATTTTAAGCTTAATTTAAATATTAAATATTAGATTTTTTGAATTGATTAAAAATTAAAAAAATCTATAGAATTATAAATATTAATTATTGATATTGTAGAATTTTTATAAGTTAAGAAGTTTTTAAAAATAGTGGATTTATTTATGAATTCAAAATTGTAATTTAAATAATAAAAAAATATAATTTTATCAATAATTAAATTAGAATAATAACTACTAAAAAATTAAAAGTCTAATATTTAAATCTGTTCAATTAATCATTTTAATAATGAAATCAAAATATGTTTTTTTAATGACCGATATTCATTAAAAAAAAAAAAAAAAACTTTAAACCTTGACCTATTGATCAAGTCAAAATAGTAATTTTTTTAATCACCGATATTATTTTTAAAAAAATCTTTACCATAAAGGAAGGTGCAAAAATGAGTACCCCGCTCTCACATGAAGCTTACTGCACAATAAGACCTTTTACGACTTATATATGGTGTTTTTAGAAGCAGCACCATAATTCAAGTATGCCCTACGCCCTATTGTACTAGATTGATGTAGAATAATATTTTAAGCAATGTTTTTAAAATCATATTTATGATATATATTAGGTTAGACCTTGTTTTTTTTTTATTTACAACTCTAATATTAATAGAAAATAACATAACAATAATTTACATAATATTTGTATATTTACTTATTTTATTTTAACATCAATTCCTTTTGATTTGATTAAAGAGTGTTCTCATTGTTTTTCTCATTTAAAAGAGATGTTCTACTGGCTTAACTCGTATAGCATGAGCTAAAGAATGTTGTGAATATGAGGAAATGTCATCTAACATGTTGTGTATGTCCTTGTGGAGTGATAGATGTGTGCTTGTTATGTCCTTGAAGCATCATGTGCAACTTCATAATACCCCTGTATACACTGGTGGGTATCGAAAGAGTGTTGTTGTTGGAAAAATTGTTGTCTCTAGTTATACAACATTGTAGGGGAAGGAAGCACACGAGTTGCAAGTGAAGTTGTAAGAGTACATATAATCATGACAGAGCAGACAACTCCAACAAAAATAGGTGGTGTCAAAGAAGCCATAATATGGACTAGGTGTGTAGGCAAAGGAGGCATAACTAATGCAACAAGTGTTGAAGTCCTTGGTGACAATAACATGGTAGTAGTACAAATCTATTGGGATTTCATTAGATTTGGAGATGTTGTATATGAAATTGATGTGATATTCACAAGATCCAAGGATGTGTATGTGGACAATAATCCCTCGGATTAATTCTAAAGGTTTCTCCCATTAGATTGCCTAGTCCTCCAGTTGAAATTTCCTTCTATTTGTGGAAATATGTGTTTTTCCATCCAAAGAACTTTACAAGTTGGAATTACTAGGTTGTACAACACATCTAGGTGTCGAAGTAACACCAATAACAAATTATTTCCTTGTCTATAGCTCTTGAGATTGAACTTGATTTTGATAAGTTGATCCCCATGGTTATGTTCAAGAATGAACCCAAACAAAAGAAGAGCAAATGTTGTCTTGTGAAAAACATCGAAGAGGATGCCTACTTGTTAACAAGGGTAGCAATGAGAATGCACATAGTATCATATTTGGTTTCATGAATGTAATGTCCCCATTTTTGGATTCATCTGCCTTTGCAATTGGAGGTGACCTTATGGGTTTATGTCATCCCGACCAGAGGGGTAAATTGAGGTTAACAATGAGCTCGAGCAGTTTGTAGGAGTTATATGACTCTCTCAGAGGTCTGCTTATCATCTTTCATCATCGAGATTATTCCTACATAGTCAGATTTCGATTCCATTGCATTTCTATTGTTCCCGTAATTTGGGAGTATTATTGAGCATAATTTAATGGAATTCACTAAGGTTTTCATTTTAATAATGTATCTAAGAGGGGTAGCTTGGTGTAATATCTCATTGGAACCAAGATGAAGAGCTCTAAATGGTGGAGAGGATAAAAAGTGACCTCCAGTGCCCAAAAATGATTTAAAGTCAAATAAATCACTTTTTGGAGTAAAAGAGTTAATAAATTAATAAAGTGATTTTATTAAAGTTAAATTAAAAATTCACTTAAGTGTAAAAGGGTGAATGGGTCAAGAAAAGGGTGAATGAGGAAATAAAAGAGGAATGACGACATCATCTCTCATTATGCATTCTTATTTTCTAAACGAAATTGAGGAGCTCTTGTGGATTTTGGCTCTTGGGATGAAAAAACCTAGAGAGAGATTAGTTTTGGTGGTGAGACCATCCACCCTAGCTAGTCATGGAGAGAATATCACTCATATATTTTCACTATGCTTCATTGTGTCAGAGTTTATCTTTTAGCAGCTAAGTTTTCTCACTTGGTGGTTGAGTTTTGCTTCTATGAGGGCCAAGTTCTATTGAGGAGGTCGAGATCTTATTTTGGAGGGTCGAGCTAAGTTGTGGTTGTGTTTTCTTGAGTTTGGGGGTCATATATTCTTAGTTGGAGGCCGAGTTTGATAAATAACTAAGATATATCCTTACTAGGTGCATTTCCTTGAGGTTGGGCGCTTTCCTTTGAGGTTGGAAAATGACACTTGCTTGCTAGGCCCATTACTTTAACGAGGGACCGAGAAAAATATTGTTTTGGGGTGACTTTATTGCCAAAACCGATATTGTTTATTGTTTTTTTCATTTTCTATGTTGACAGACCTCATTTACTAGAAGAAGGGGTCGATCTTTATTACAATTGAGTCATATTATCTTGTGGGTATTAGTTGTTGAGCTTGTGGACATATTTGGCAGTCAACTATAGGCACATTCATCTCAGAAATTACAAAGACAGGCCAGAGAAAATATATCAACATGGTAAAAATCATCCCAGCTTTACAGTACCCTACAACAATTATTCTCGTGGGTATCTTATATTTGTACAAACGTTTGTAATAAGGTAAATCTCTTAATAAACATAACATTTTTGTGGTGTGCAATTATTGTTTGGTAAAGTTACATTAGAAGTTCTCTTGTTGTTATAAATTGTTTGTGTTATTCATTGTCCATTTGGCATCTATAATCTCATTTGTTCATCCAAAGAAACACATTAAACACAAACCCACAAACACTCAAACATATATTAACAGCATTCCATGGTTATAATGGGTTGGGTTATGCCAACAAAATGTTTGATAACAGTCTCACACAGTAATAAACCTACAACAACAAGGAAAGATGTGATATAGTGGGGTTTTGGAGGTTATGACAAACTGTTTGACAAAACAATTGTACTAGAAATCACTAAATATAAAAACAATTTGTAACAAGTTTATATCAATTATCCTAGGAGAAACTTATGGAGAGCCACCTTCCTTTCAACATTATTTTAGGAGGGATGGGATAGCTAAGTTTTTTTTCGATGAGTGAAAGTGATATTTGTAGTCATTTTTGGTGAGTGTGTAATAGTTAGTGCAAGTGCCATATTGGAAAAAGAAACCAAACTTATATGGGTTACCCAACATAAGTTATGCACAATTTAGTTGGGCTACATCATAGAAATGTGGATCAATAGAAAAAGTACTTACACATTTATGAGAAACAAATAAGTATTGGTTGTCTCCATTTTCCCAGCCATGATAGTAAGTGTGGGGATGAGGGGCTATGAGGAGAACCGTGGATTTGACAAGGGTAGTAGAAACAAGGCTCATTTCACTACTATTATCAAGAATTAGCATAGCTAAGTGATCATTGACATGGAAATTATGAGTAAATAACAACTTAGGATCAAAAGGGTTATAATATTTGGTCAAAAGAATGAGTTACGGGTTGGGTTTGCTAGGATTTTCAATATGAATAATTTCATCAAGGGGCACAAAAAATGGTATGTGTTGGGGTTTGAAGAACAACATCTTGAGGGAGAACCAAGATTGGAGGCTAATACAATTCACAATATTGTGAGTAGTGGTCTTGTGAAAATTCCAATGTTATCAAGTGGGTGGGGGTGAGGAGGAAGGAGTTAGTAAAGCCATGGGTGAGTGGGAATATATAAGATAAAATCAAGAAGGGGAATGGAGAGAAAAAAGGCAATTCCCCAACTCACATTTTTCTACCAAAGCACATTGAAATGCTAAAGTTATAGATGAAATAGATACTATGGCTACTTCATTGCACAGATGAGGTAATAAACCAAAAATAAACTTAATGATAAGTACATATTTAGGGTCATAAATGAAGATCTACACTTGGAGCTTAAACAGTACTTCATTGTATTATTGTATTGGATGGATAGAAATCTACTAAAGTTGAAACCATCTAAACCAAATACCTTCACTATAGTCGAGGAGATAGAGTGATAAATTGATTGAAAAAACTTATCATTAAGCTCAACATAAAGAGAAACATATTTGCCCCAAATGTGATGAGAATTTTCCTAGCACTTGGTAGCCACACCCTAGAGGTCATGATAGGTAATGAAGGTAATATTTCCCTATTTAGGTAGGTAAATTGTAAGCTTAAAAGAAGTGGAGAATGCCATGATTTAAGCATCAACTTGTTTTCCATTAAATGAGACTCTAAACTAAGGTAGAGTCATTGTAGGATCTAGAAATATGCAAAGGAAGGAATTGGTTTGGATATGTTTACTTTCCTGATTTCCAATTAAGTGACCAAAGTGTAGAGAACGTGTTATTATTGTTAGAAAAATATTGTTGTTGTTGGAAAAGATTAATCTACAAATATATGATGGAAATGTCTTCATTCTAATTCATGTTATGAGACACTATGTGATAACATTCAAGAACAAGATTGTATTGTCTACTGAGAGAATGGAAGAATTGGAGAACTATTATCTTAGACTCGAACACAACCTATTCAAAATAAACTAGATTTCTCTATGTTTTTATATTTAATAGTAGATCTCTCTAGATCTAGGTACTAAATCATAGCTTCTAGAACCAAGGTTGGGAGATTTGTGCTATGAACCCATTATTTTCTTTAGTTCTCCATGTCAAACCCTAAAGAGCGACTAGATCTATCATCTATTAATAAGTTCAACTGATCTGCTATTAGGGCATAATAGACCAACCCAAAATTTCATGAAGAATCTTCAAGGCGATCTTGTGGACCCATTGATAGTGGAGCAAGGAGTTTTGAAGGAAATAAAGGTCTATCTCATATATTGTTACAGGTCTGAAGGAGCATGGAGAGGCTGCAGCAAGGCAGCAAGATCAGTTTATTCTTCTATTTCTTCCTTTCTTCTCTTCTTACACATGAAACCAATCAGCTATATGTGACAAAGAATTTGTGGCACTTGGATGATAAGTGGCCAACAAAGCAGTCAGGAATCTCGTAGTTTCTGGTATTTGTGCATGGGTTGCATATATGCTTGGATCTGAGCAGCATATCGAAGGCATTCTATGGCTCCATGATGATGGGGGTCATTTATTATTCTTCCTCTTCTTTTGTATTGAGTATGTGGGAATGATGTTCATGTCAGCATCATCCTCATGAGCATGAGAACTTGTGGAGCTTGTAAACATTCTTGATCACATCCCGATCTCTTGTTGCCTTCACCGAAAAGGGACTTTGGCCTTACAACTTGTAAAGAAGAGACATCATTACAACAAGGATAATAAAGTGGTCAAGCTTTGGAGCGAGACCCGGAGACGTAGCCCACATCGGGTGAACTCAGTTATCAAGGGAAGTGTCATATCTATTATGTGTATTATGTTCTTATGTTTCTTTTCATGAATTTCCACACATAGAATATTAAATGCAAGCATGACATATAACACATAAGGAAGATAAAAGAGGCTTTTATTCACTTTGGATTCAAGTTGATAAAGACTTCAACTATATCTTTAATTGCAGTCTGCTCAAGTAAAATTATCTATAACTGACCCTTTGGAGGAGTGACAGGATCAAACAATTATTGGAGACTAATCACCCCCTGGGTTCATATCATTTTCGAACAAGGACTATTTCATAATGTTGTTGAATATTCATAATGTTGTCGAAGATTATTTCGCTCAAGTGCATCGTGAAGAAGTCGAGTCTAAGTTTGAAGTATTGCTACTTTGGCTTGCAAAACTTGCAAGCATGTCACAATAGACTATAGATTTGTTTTGTCAGTGGTGATTCTATTGTTCAAGGAAGATAGGATTATAGTGTTCAATAACTCTAACAGATCCTCAAATCGAGCCATATTAAAAGAAAAATTAGACCTCACAGGGTTTCTTGCAACTCCACCCATACTTTACAATCAGACTCTACTAATCAAACTCGGAAAATACTCAACTATGCAAACTCAACAAATGAAGGGTGTCGGCTTCTACCAAAAAAGCACCCATTTACAAGATTTTATTTCAAAAAGTATGAGTAACTTACAAAAATATTGTTTGCAAGTATACCTCGATTCTGGAGTTGAGTTGATAGATCTTTAGGATGTGCAACACTAGAAGGTTAGGCTTGTCCAAGTGTTCCATGTCAACATGAAGGTGCATATACATGGACGGATCCTTCTCGAACAAATGTGTGATTGATTTTGAATGTGTCGTCAATGTTTTGAATTTTCTTAGTAGGGTGTTAGTCTAGATCCCTAGGGCACCCTTGCCCTCTGTAAGCTCCATAGATCAGATAATATAAAACTAAACTCCAATGGCAAAGCCAATGAGCACCATCAAAAATGAATTTCTGAGAGATCTAGAGAGCACAAGAGAGAAGTTGTTCTTGTAACTAGAGCTAGAGGGCGCTTGCAGTTAGGCCAAAAAAACCCAATAGAACATCTAATTTAGACATTATTTGGGCTTGCAATATCACTAGATTCAAGGCCTCTAAGAGAGAGGAAGGGGCGCGAATTAGCAGAAATCAAAATGATTGATTTTAGGTCAACTTGTATGGATAATTGGGTAGTTTATTGTTATTTACAGAGTCATTCTATAGATCTCTAGACATTCTTCTTGGACATCCATAAACTATTGTCATTGATATGTGGTCCTTTAGTCATATTGTTGCAGAGATGTTCTTAGGCTTGCAATGCAAACCATAGAAAGGACAAAGTGATATATGCCTTCGTTTGTGGGCCTTTCATGATGAGAAACGCAAACCCAAATATGTGGTTTCTTACAGTGCCCAATTGTGCCAATCGTATCAATTTTATGGCTACAACATCTTTTAAGGCCCCAACGCATCTGGATGCAAGAATGACACGTGTGTCGTGACCATCGAGACAACATTATTTTTTAGCACACTCAAGACGTCATAGTGCTTCCTAGTGGAAATGGTTTGAATCCTACCCTCCTTGAGATGTGTGTCTCATGCTTGGCCTTCACTTTGAGGATGCCTTATGTTAGCACATAGGATGTATAGGGGTCAAATTTTTTAAGCTTCTAGTTTTGAGTCATAGGGTCTTTTTATTTGAGGTTTTTGAGTCATTCCTTAGGTCAATAAATTATGTTTGATTGTTTCATGAGTAAATAAATCTAACCATATTCCATGTGATATTCTTGGTGTCATGATAGTGGTCATCATCATTAGATAAATAGGGGTAAGTCTTGGTCACACCCTTGGTTTTAAAGCTCATCATTATCATGTGTCTTGTCTCAAAAGGGGTGTACAAAAGGTTCTTATGTCATATTTAACCATTTGAGGGTCAAATCATGTGTCAAGTCGACATGCTACAAAATCACCTGAAAGTTCGCAATGAATCAAGAAAGTACCTCATCCACTAATCCCATATCATTATGATTTGGAAACGTGGTAATAGGTATCTTATTTGTCATTGATGTTTTGAATCCGAATCGAGATTCATCATCAGGATTAATCGTCAATTGATAGCTTGTTTATCTCGGTAAATTAATAGTTAAGATGCAGGATGTTTTAAGATTTAACCTAGGTCAGTCTAACTTCGAAACACCACAAAAATCTGAAAACAATGATATCTTCCCTATACGGAAGGGAAACCTGGAACAATTTTCGTTTAATGGAAAATCTGTGGTTTAAAATCATTAGACGAGTTTTTGATCTCGACTTTCTCAAACAATGCAGGGACAACAATCTTACTGTAAATTAGGTTTTTAGACCGACCTAGGTTAAATCTTAAAACGTCCAGCATCTTAACTATTAATTGACCGAGATCAGCAAGCTATCAATTGACGATTAGTCCTAATGATGAATCTCGATTCGGATTTGAAACATCGATGACAAATATGACACCAACTGTGGATTATCCGGAAAATAACTTCGAAACACCACAGAAATATGAAAACAGTGATATATTCCCTATTGGCATGTTTTAGAGGCAACGTATGCTTGTCATTGATGGCAAGTACAATAGCGATGATGGCTTGAGTACAGGAAGAACGTATTTTGGGAAGACGCTGCAGAGAAAGCTCGATAAGATCAGAAGAGATAGTGCATAGGATGGTTGGCATGCTTTATAGGCAGTATGTGCTTGTCATTGATGGAAAGATCAGAGTATGCAGCGAAGGTAAAACAAGGACAAAGTAAGTTCAGGAGGAATTAGCGCAGAGTCGAACGCAGTGCCTAAGCTCGGGAGGAGAAGCGTCAGTGATCGTTGGATCCCATTTAAATTCCCGAAAGAAGGAGGACCGTCAGATCAGATTGTAGACAAGAAGAACACACAGAAGAGAAGGACAGATCTCAGGCGTCAGATCTGAGCATAAGTTCTGACCATCGTTGGATCAGGAAGAACCTGGACGTTCTTTAAAGTGCATGATCGAAGCAGTGGTCCAACTCCATTTTGGAGTTTTGGCTATCGAGATTTCAGATATCGGGAGATGGAAATGTCAAGGTTCTTTACAACATGAGTCCCGAAATCGCGAAATGCGAAATCCCGAAACAGACACGTCAGCAAACCACGTCAACTAAGAACACGTGGCACAACCAGGCAATGACAAGTGTCAAGCTGGTTCAACATTTCAGGCACGTGTAAGTCACGAATCAGAGTGACATGTGGCAGTTATTCGACATGTTTCAATCCGCATGTGACGTTAGCATGTTTTCATCACTTCGGGGTTTCGCGAATCACGACTTGGAGAGTCAAGAAACAATACCACAGGAATGTCAAAATCACAATATGTGAAATCGTGAAACAATCTCGGAGTCTCGCCTATCGCGACTTGGAGTGACGAGAACCTCCATCTAAGGAATTGTGAGATGCAAATTCATGATGAGATCTGGACCGTCAATACACCAAGATTCTATACCGTTGATCTAAGCTCCATATCAGATTCTCGCCTATCGCGACTTGGAGTGACGAGAACCTCCATCTAAGGAACAATGAGATGTGAATTCATGATGAGATCTGGACCGTCAATTCATCGAGATCATGGACCGTCGATCAGGGTCGATGAAGGTCATAAGTTCGCAAAAATACTGAAAAGGTGAAATGGATGTAGCCTGTGGTCACATCGGTGGAATATGGGGGAAGGAGCTAGTGCAGACAAGCTCCTTTTCAAAGTTTCAGGGATCGTGACTGGGAGTGTCGAGACACTTGGTCACACGAATTCCGAATTGTCGAATTGCTGAATGTTGAAATGCCGAAAGGAATTCAAGATCCCATGGAGCCAATCCAACGGTGCAGGTGAATTTGAGTATGATCGGAGGGCTAATGTTTCTCTTCATAGTGTAACTGCTAGAAACCGTTGATGGTCTCTGCCAGAAGATTCAAAGAGACTTATGTGTGATCGCCAAAGGAGTTGAAGAGTCTCCAAGCTTCTTCCAGTGAATGAAGATGATTCTTAGAGGGACTGACAAGTGGATGAGCGTTGAAGTTTGTAACTGAAGCAGAAAGTATAAGCTCGACTATGCCAGAGAAGACGAAGAGTCTCGACTGCCAGAGAGGCTGAGGAATCTCAGCATGACATCCAGTGATGTTGAATGTGTGGGAAAACTGCCAAAGAAGCTGAGAAGTCATAATGATGATCAGACAGAGAACTCACTATGAAGAGATGTAGAAGCAGTGTGCATATATCATGCACAAGGTGCACAAAAGCTATAAAAACACGGCACAGAGAAGTGATGAGGTTGTTGTTGCGGAGGTGAAGTAATGCATGTGTGAGGAAGTAAAGAGGTGGTGCAGCAGCTGAAATGTATAGGAAACAAAAGGTGCATTGAATAGGAATGACACATAGAGCACAAAAGGTAGAAGAACAGAATGGGCAGCGGATGCATGCTGGAAGATAGTGAGGAAGACTGAGTAGCAAAATCTTGCAGAACAGTGATGAGACTGGTAAGCTGTTATTGAACACTATATCACTGTAATTGGTTTCAGTATTTCATATTCATATTTCAGGGTGGTTGGGAGGTGCTAGGGAGGACTGGTGT
>ML813091.1:135033-148478 GCA_009831015.1 Picea engelmannii
CTTTGATTTTCTTGCATCTCCTGAAATTGTTAAGTGGTTTAGACTTGAAAGTTTGGAATATTTTCCTTTTTTAGGTTCCCCGACTCCTCATTCATTTAAATTTCTTGTAACCAAAGAAGAAGGAACCTCATTTTTTGTTAAAAAATCATCAGATATACTCAAGTCCAATCCAACTTCTGTTAATTATGAATCTTCTTCACCCCATACTCCTCCTTTTTCAAAACTTATTGTTATACAAACTTTATTTTCACCTGCAAAATCACCCCTTACTTCTCCCAAGAGCCAAAGTCCTCCTTTTCCAAATCAAATGGCAGGAGTTAATCCTCCTCAAAACAGAATGGATGCTATTGTGGTTGCTAGGGATGCACCATTAGTGCTTCCTCAACCCATGAATGCTCTCCCAGTAGGAGATTACCTTAAGTACATGCCTAAAGTTACTAGAGAAGAAGATATTACTATAGAATAACATCATGTTGCATTTTACATTTATGCATATAATTTGAATATTGAAAACGAAGATGTATGGATGAGAGCCTTTGTGCAAATCCTAGATGGAGAAGCCTGGAAGTGGTTTAGAAGTTTATCCCCTGGATAAATAGCTGGAATTGAGGCTCTGGATGATTCCTTTCTAAGGAATTAGGGTGACAAAAAATATTTATTGTATTACATTACAGAATTTGGAGCTCTCAAAAGGAAAGAGGGTGAATCTGTGTCATATTTATCAAAAATATTTAACAATATGTACAACAAAATTCCTACTTATATTAAACCCACTGAGACCTCTGTTAAAATAACTTATGCAAGTGCTTTTGACCCAGACTTATGCATTTTGTTGAGATAAAGAAGGTCTGCAACATTGACCCATATGCAAGATGTTGCACTGTGTTAGCACTCGAAAATTTCTTTGGGTTGTATCCAATCTTTAGGATTGGAAGCTAGCCCTTCCAATCCAGAGAAGGCTCTCTCATGCAACTCAGTCACCTAGTGTCACCTCAGTAACTTGTTGTCTACTAAATAACAATGGTTGGATCATTGATAGGAATAGGATATAAAAAGTGGGATTTGGGTAGATAGGGGACACAGTCCATTGGGCATGGAGTCCATCTTGTTCATAAAAATAATACGAGTGTCTGGTTATTGGATATATAGGGAACAAAGGCAAGATAAACATTGTTTTGCAGAAAAAAAATGTTCATCAAGATATGACAGCAGAATAAAAGGGAAACATACTCATTATATAAAGAGCACTTAGCATTCAGTGAATTCTTTATATAAATCAGTTGAATTTTGACTGCAAAGGACTGTGGAATAGAGCATCTAACAAAAGGATGAATTCTGAGCTTACAATTCTATGCGAGGAAATAATTGCTAACTATTTATGTAACGGAGCATCTAACAAAGGATGAATTCCATGACATATAATAGTTACAATTAAGAAGGAAATGATAATGAATTGAAATGGAATGAGCAATAACTAAGCAATTATACATACTGAAAAAACAATATCACATGAATATTTGTTATGGACATCCTATACTTCTGCACTCTTTGTATTGAATGTATCTTCAAAAAGGATTACAATAGCCAAGAATGGCTTCCTTCAGTCCAACCCCCCCTGCTCCCCCTTTTACTGATGTTGATTACAAATATATAGAAGAGAGATCTAGTGGAGTCGAATCCTCCTTCTCATCCTAGGATTCCTTCACTACTAACTAACTAATAAACTGTTAACATAAAATTGAAACTAATTCCTAAATTTATGTTCTCTTCAATTATCCAATGCTACAAATCCTCCTCTTCCACACGTGATTTATGTTGATCGATGCAACAATGAACCAACCTGTGGTTCCTCCTTTTTGGTGGCTTTGGCGCTTAATAGTGGCATTTGGTGCAATTAACTTAGCAGCTGGAAAAAAATATATAGAGTGAACAAGCAGTTGTACCTCGGACTTGGCAGCTAGAACAGAGTTTGCGGTGTGGCAACTTAACCTGTGGTTTTTTCTTTTTTTATTATTTAAAAAATATGGGACAAATCCCACATCCATTGCGCATTTTAAATGGTAAAATTTTATAAACAGGGTCCTTTCCAAATACATTCAATGCGTAGGAATTATAGGCCCTTATGGGCTCCTCCTCCATGTGACTTGGATTGTGTTTGGTGGTTGGTTGTAACTGTGTTGTTGCGGTAGGTGCTCGGCATCGTGGAATGGCTTATGAATTGGTTAAATAATTGGAGATTGGGCCTATGGGCCCAATATTTTTTCTAAAACTAGCATTAACTCTGTATAAAAACTTGCTCATATGCCAACTATGCCAATCTCGTAAGATGGCACCAATCTTGGACACTTGGCACTATGAATGACCAAAGAACTCTTGGTGCTACGAAATCCAAAAGCGCTACCAAATCACCCATTTCCGGAACACTACAAATCACAAGAGAAAGAACGTTGTGAAATGAGCTATATGTGCTCATGAATTTCACAAAATTATTGAGTTAAAACATCGCCTTTAGGCCAGCTTCGAAACTGTGAATTTTAATGCTAACATCAGCTCCATGGGGGATAGAGACCTCCCTATAAGGCTCTAAGAACACCTGTAGTTTCAGTGCCTTGACCATTGGGCCAATTTTGGAA
Organism: Picea engelmannii; assembly: GCA_009831015.1. Classification (NCBI taxonomy): domain Eukaryota; kingdom Viridiplantae; phylum Streptophyta; class Pinopsida; order Pinales; family Pinaceae; genus Picea; species Picea engelmannii. Next base: position 137,667 of record ML813091.1, read on the forward strand.
CTCTGAGGCCTTCAACCTGTGACCCAAATCTAAAACTTATGCAAGCTACAAACTGAAATATGCACAAACTGAAAACTAGGCCGCGATCTGCTGAAAACTAAAACTGAAGCCGATAAAAATGCTTGATCCTCAAGTTTATTTATATACAAACATCCTACCCTACTTGTGGGGGAAAAGTACTGAATCAAGTAACCTCAAATTTCCAATAGAGCCAATCAAATTGTTGCTCACATAACTTGGCTCTTTGAATTTGCTTGAACAAAATGAAACTTAGATGGTGTAAAGGTGAAGGCAATTGGTGATGAATCTTCTTTTCACTATGGAAATACAACTGAGAGTTCAGGCTAAGAAATTATTCCATATAAGATGATATAGGATCAAAAAGGTCAGGGATGAATACCTCTTTTCATTGTTCCAACTGAAGATTAGATTCTCCATGCATGTCCTTTACTGGCAACGATGCATCTTGCATGCAAGACACTATGTCTACTTTGTTGCATTCCTTTCATGCCTTGAAATATGGATTCATTTCCAGTAAAGTCACCTTCGAACTGATTTTCTGATACATGGAGTGACCAAAGTAGAAATACAGCCAATATGTTCCGAAGTGTGTGCTTCTCTCAGACCTTAGAACTGAAATGATGTCATTCTTCCCAAGGAAACAATAGCAATGGCTCCCCGGAAACGGCGCTAAAATGTTAGCACTCAGAAATTTCTTTGGGTTGTATCAAGGAATCTCGAGGTAACCTCAAACCAATGTTTAGCATTGGAAGCTAGCCATTCCAATCCAGAGAGGGATCTCTCATGCAAATCAATCACCCAATGTCACCTCAGTAACCGGTTGTTTACTAAAGAACATTGGCTAGATCATTGATAGGAATAGGATTTAAAAGGTGGGATTTGGGTAGACAGGGAAAATAGTCCATTAGGCATGGAGTCCATCTTGTTCATACAAATAATACCAGTGTCTGGTTATTGGATATCTAGGGACCAAAGGCAAGATAAACATTGTTTTGCAAAAAATATGTTCATCAAGATATGACAGCAAAATAAAAGGGAAACATACTCATTATATAAAGAGCACTTAGCATTGAGTGAATTCTTTATATAAATCAATTTTGACTGCAAAGGATTGTGGAACAGAGCATCTAACAAAAGGATGAATTCTGAGCTTACAGTTCTATGCGAGGAAATAATTGCTAACCATCTATGTAACAGAGCATATAACAAAGGATGAATTCCATGACATATAGTAGTTACAATTAAGAAGGAAATGATAATAAATTGAAATGGAATGAGCAATAACTAAGCAATTATACATACTGCAAAAACATTATCACATGAATATTTGTTATGGATAGCCTATACTTCTGCACTCTTTGTATTGAATGTATCTTCAAAAAGTATTACAATAGCCAAGAATGGCTTCATTCAGTCCAATAGCCGGCCCCTTTTTACTGATATTGACTACAAATATATAGAAGACAGATCTAGTGGAGTTGAATCCTCCTTCTCAGCCTAGGATTCCTTCACTACTAACTAGCTAATAAACTGTCAACATAAAATTGAAACTAATTTCTAAATTTATGCATGTTGTCTTCAATTATCCAATGTTACTAATCATCCTCTGCCATGCATGATTTCTATTGACAGGTGCAGCAATGAACCAACCTGTGGTTCCTCCTTTCTGGTGGCTTCGGAACTTAATAGTGGCATTTGTTACAATTAACTTAGCATCTGGAACGAATTATATAGAGTGAACGGGAAGTTGTACCTCGGACTTGGCAGCTGGAACAAAGTTTGCGGTGTGGAAACTTAGCCTGTGGTTTTTTCTTTTTTTTTATTTGAAAAAAATATGGTACAAATCCCACATCCATTGCGCATTTGAAATGGTAAAAGTTTATAAATGGGGTCCTTTCCAGATACATTCGATGCGTAGGCATTATAGGCCCTTGTGGTCTCCTCCTCCATGCGACTTGGATTTCTTTTGGTGGTTGGTGCTAACTGTATTATTGTGGAAGGTGCTCAGCTTCGTTGAATGGCTTGTGAATTGGTTAAATAATTGGAGACTGGGCTTGTGGGCCCAATATTTTTTCTAAAACTAGCATTAACTCTGTATAAAAACTTGCTCATATGCCAACTATGCCAATCTCGTAAGTTGGCATCAATCTTGGCCACTTGGCGGTATGAATGACCAAAGAACTCTTGGTGCTACGAAATCCAAAAGCGCTACCAAATCACCAATTTTTGGAGCACTACAAATGACAAGAGCAAGAGTGTTGCAAAATGAGCTAGATGTGCTCATGAATTTCATGAAATTATTGATTTAAAACATCACCTTTAGGCTATCTTCGAAACTGTGAATTTTGATGCTAACACATTGGAGGTTGAATCAAATATACTAGCAGAAAATAAGTTGAGGGGTGGATCTGACAGAGATAGGAGAAAACATAAAACAGAAGCCTCATCTTCAGAGGCTTCAAGTATTGATCCCAAGGTTAATGAATTTACCAAGTTGGTTAAATCATTATCTATAGAGATGGAAAGATTAAAGCTTGAAGGGAGACAAGCTATGAGAAATCCTAGAGACTTTGGAAATAGAAATTAGTTTATAAAGTCGAACAATACACTTCAAATTCTGCAGAGAGATCAGAGAAACAGAGAGGATCAAAAAATTCAAGATTTTCTATAGAACAATTTGGTTGATGATGAAGAAGGAAATAATGAGGATGAAGACCAAGAAATTCATTGTTTAGGGAATACAGTTGCCTCTCCTCATTTAACACGGACTACTTATGAAGAGTCTTTAATGTGCAATCAGTTGGATGAGTTAAGTAAAGGAGAAAAAGTCAATGAAGTTGAAGCTCAAAACAAGTACAATCTGAGATCAAAACAGAAGGATGGAAAACCAAGTGCATCTACTCAACCTAAAAAGAAAGATGCTCCTTCAAAAGTTGTGGTTGCACCAAATAAAGAAGCAAGAGAATAGAAAAATCATCCCATTATCAAGGCGCATGTTCAAGAGGTAAAGGAAATACAAAAATCCCACTCCTATTTTAATTTTGAGAATTAAATCCAGAAAATCAAGATTCCTATCCCACTCCTAGAATTGATGAAAAATGAAGACTTTAAGAAATCTATCTCAAAAATGTTGCAACCTGAATATTATCCCCCTTCATGAGATTCAATTAACTTGTAGGATGAGAAGCATACAGTTATATTAGGACTACTGGTAGAAGTTGGCCCCCAGGCCTAATTAAAGTGGTTTTAACCACTAAGAAGATAAGTTGGCCCTGCTCAATGAAGAGACACCTTTCCAGCGCCTGCCATCTAGTATAATAAAGGAGGCTAGCATCTCATTATCTCACTCACTCATTCACTCATCAAGTGCGCAAGTTTGGTAGCTATAGTTGGGAGAAGAAGGAAGAGAGAGGCACATTGCTCAGTGTTGGATATTCTCTAGTGTTTTGGTTTATTGTCTTGGAATTGTATTGGCTATCTATATTAAGGAATTTTTCGTTGGGTTTTCTCCCCCATGAGGGTTTCCCAGGATAAATGTTGTGTATCTTGTTGTTTTGTTTCTCTCAGTGATCATACATATGTTATTGTTAATGAAAAGAAACTTAATAATAGCTCAAAACTTAACATGGTATCAGAGCTAAGCTAAAGAGAGCACCATTCACTGGATAAGAAAAAATGTCATTGTTGTCGTACAATAAAATTAGGGCTTTTTGTTGGAGAGGATTTTTTGCCTAAAAAGCATCTAGAAAAGTGCACCCTACCCTAGTGAATCTTTTGGTAGCTTGAGCGCACCTTTTCAATGGACAGAGCCTTCTAAAATTCAAACCCTATTTTTTTACTGGTACCAGAAAACCAGAAGTACCAGAAAACCAGAAAAACTAGGAAACCAGAACCGGTACCAAAAGTACCAGTCCAGATTTCTACAACCTCAGTTTCAAGGGGTAAAATTTGGATTTTCATAAATCTGACTGCACCATCTTACTCGCCTCAACTCAACTCATTTAGCCCTTGGATCAGAATTTCAAAATTTGAAGTTTTTAAAATTAGGGTTTTCTCATAAAACCCTAAGTTATAGTTAAAGTACCAATTACAGTATAAGTTGCAGTTACAGCTACAATTCCAGTTGCAGTGAAAGATTTTGTAAAGTGTTGGCCAACCTTAAAGTTGAAACACCTCTGAAGTTTTGAAGGTTTGTTACTTATCACTGTTGTTGTTGGATGGTACCACCGCCCGTCGATACTATCAGAGGTATGTACTTAAATATATTTCAACTATATTATTCTAAGGGGTACTTGCAGGAGAAAGGATCTCCTATCATAGATCTAGAAGGATCTCAAATCCAACATACTCAGAATACTAATGCACCCCAGGTTTGATTATCTTGATATGCATCTATTTGTTATGATATTATTTTGACCTTATGAACATCTAGGTGGTATGTTGAAATCATATTAACCATTGGTCAAAATTATCAAGGCTGATTAAAGTTGAGTTTATAGAGCTTATTCTCTAACACAACCTTCTATCAAGATAGCATATTGTCTTAGTACAGAAGACAGGATGAAGAAATCACTTGTCATCTTGAGTGAAGAGACTTTAAAGAAAAGCAACACACTCATTCTTGAGGACAAAACTCTAGGTTCCATGTTTGATTGATTAAGTTGATAAGATTCAAAGTTGCACATGACAAGTTTATAACTACCCCTTTACAAGTAAACACTATAGTTGAGGTAACAGTCTTTGAAAAGTATTATACTTGGTAGCATGTGAGCATATTGAGATAAATGCTTAATGTAATCATTTACCAGATACAACTAACATCTCCTCTAGGAGAAACTTCTTGTGTTTATTCCAGGTTACCATGGATGAATGTTTGATCACAACACTAGAAGAGTGTTGATCTCATTTCGTATTGTATTTCTTACTTTTGATCTTTGTTTTAGATAGGTCACACGTGATATCTATAAAGGAGCTATTGTGATGATTATTCATGCTATTGTTTTATTTACTATTATCCAAAGAGTATTATTCTTTCTTGTTGTTTTGTTGACCTTGGTTCAGGTCACAGGTGATAACCCTGAGGAAGCTATAGTGAAGGTTGCAGAAGGAAACATATTAGATGAGACATGAAAAATACTATATACATGACCATATACATTCATGTACCAACGAAGATGAAGAAGAATTTATTTTTGAGATCCAGAGTATCTCATATGGAGATTGATTGTAAGGAGAAGAAGGCTCCAAAGATGACCAAACATTAGAACAAGAACTCACAATAGACTTGGTCAAAGGATAATGAAGCCACCTTGACAGGAAGCAGAACTCGTTTGAAGTCTGACTCGGCCTTTCATATTTAGACTTGATATTCAACACCAAGTATACCTTGTAAGAGATCATGAAGCCCTTGTAGACTCAGAAGAAATCAAGAGTAAGCCTGGTCTCAGAAAGGATCAGATGAAGAGACAACTTCCAGGACTGGGAGAGAAATGCCATGAGAAGACTAGATCGCAACTTCAGAGACTCCTAGGAGATATGAAATCTCCTGGAAGATTCTCATGTTTCAGTGACAGAAAAGGAAGCCAGTTAGAAAGACTAGGATATGGAATTTTTCGTGAGACTAGAAGAGATGTTAGTATTGACTTCCAAGATTTATCTAACAGATCAAGCATGTTGCAGATGTACAAAGATTTATGTGTGTCCATAGGATTATCCCAGCAAGAGGGAGAAGACTATGATGAGACACTTACTCCAGTAATTGAATAAATAGTTCCAGTATTCATGAAGACAACCAGAACAACCATGATTCATATATAGTATGATATGTAGGGGGAGAAATCCTCGTATTTAAAATTGAGTGGCAATTGGTGCAGTACATTAGTTGGGTCATGGAGACATGACTACAATAAAATATAGAGTTACCTCCATGAAAGAAGAAGAGCTACCTTCAGTATCATTTATTGAGCCGCTCTCAGTTTAAGATGAATTTGTTGTCGTGATGAAGTAGAGGAGTTACTTTCATATTTTAGCAGTCATAGTAAGAATGGAGTAGCCATTCTCAACTTCGGAGTAATTGCAGGTGAAAATTCCCACTTCCAGAGGAACATTTGCAGAGAGAGTAGAGGACATACTCCTAGAAAATGAGACAGATAGTGCTTTGCAGAAAGCACATAAAGATAGAACATGAGTGTGCACATTAAGTTGAAGTTGAAGCAAGTGTACCAGGATGGTACAATATGATTTGAAGATTGAAGATAGAAAGACTCATGTATGTCGGTTGAAGGAAGCTATGTACGTGTTGAATCAAGCTCTTAGAGCTTGGTATGGAAGAATTGATAGTTTCCTGATGAGCTTAGGCTTTACTAAGAGTAAAGTTGATTCTAACCTTTACTTCAAGGTTATGAATGATGAGCTCGTTATATTGTTGCTACTATATGTAGATGATGTGTTCTTGACAAGATGAAGAAAATCTCATCACAAATTGCAGAAGAAGCTTGCTACAGATTTTGATGAAAGACCTAATGCATTATCTCTTAGGCATTGAAGTTTGGAAGAGCACAGAAAAGATCTTCCATAACCAAGGGAAGTATGCAGTTAAAATAATGAAGAGGTTTGACATGTTGAAATGTAAATCCATGTACACACCCATGGAAATGAAGTTGAAGATCATGGTAGATACCACATCAGAATTGTTTGATGCTACTCTGTGTTGCCGTCCTAATACACACCACACTGCCAATCCCCTTGGGGAAGGCCGCAACTGGGCACTATGAGGCCCGCTTTTATTTTGCCTTTTTATTACAACTGAGAAATTGAAATCTCTTTTGCTTAAAATTTGATCCATTTTCAAGGATCCAAAGTTCCAAAAGAGATTTCAATTTCTCAGTTGTAATAAAAAGGCAAAATAAAAGCGGGCCTCATAGTGCCCAGTTGCGGTGTCCTTGGGGGCAAGTGAGAGTTAAGGTGTTGTCACCTAATCCTCAAATCCTCCGTCTAGGCCAACTCCTAGCGAAGCCAAGGGGGGTAGTCCCTAGACGGAGGAGTTGAGGATTAGGTGACAGCACCTTAACTCTCACTTGCCCCCAAGGACACACCGAGTGGATTGAAGATTTCTTCCACGTCTCCCAAAGGTGTGTATAAGGTGGCAACACTCTGTATAGACACATTATTGGTTCGTTGATGTATCTAATGATTAACAGAAAGGATATATGTTTTATTGTGAACACCTTTTGAGTCAGTATCTAGTAGAGCCCAGACGTGTTCACCTTTTAGCTGCAAAACATGTGATGAGATACCTTAAGGGTACATTGGATTTTGGTCTCTATTATACTAGAGATCATGACTTCAGATTGTATGGATATACTGATTTAGATTGATCTGAAAGTGTTTCCGATAGAAAGAGCACTTCAGGATGTTGTTTCAGTCTAGGATCAGCCATGACTTCATAGCAGAGTAGGAAGCAATCCAGTATTTCTCTCAGCACGGTAGAAGCGGAATATATTGCAGCATGTTCCGCTAGTGGTGAAGCCATATGGTTTCGGATGTTGTTGATAGATATATTTGATCTGGAGATGGAAGCCATTGTGATCCTATGTGATAACCATATTTGTATAAAGATGATGTGTTCCATGATGAGTCGAATCACATAGAGATCCGGTATCACTTCATTCATGATATGGTGCAGAGAGGAGCCATAAAGCTCCATTATGTTGGCACGGATGAACAATTTGTTGATGTGTTGACCAAGCCTTTGTCTCGTGTAAAGTTTAATCACTTTCGAGACAAGATTGGTGTAGTCCGAAAGGATCTCCCTCGAAAGGGGGAGTAGTGTTGATGCCATCCTAGTGTTGAATATTTCCAGCTTCGTGTTCATGTTGTTGTGATGCCAACCTAGTGCTGAAGATTTCCAGCTTCATGTTGATGTTGTTGTGATGTCAGCCTAATGCTGAAGATTTATAGCTTCGTGCTGATGTTGTTGAGATGTCAACCTCATGTTGAATATTTCTAGCTTTGTGATGTTGTTGTTGAGATTCCATCCTCGTGATGAATATTTCCAGCTTTGTGTTGATGTTGATGAGATGCCAGCTTCGTGTTGTATGTTACCAGCTTAAGTGTTGATGTTGATGATGATCCAACCTTCTTGTTGTGATGTTGCTGTTGTTGATGTTGTATCAGCCTCATGATGTTATTGATGATGATGATGTATTAGTGTTATACTAATCCATGTTGATGCAGATGATGATGCCATTCCAGCTCCTTGTTGTGGATGATGATATTGATGATGAGAAAAACTTTCGATGATTTATAGATATGCATGTCAGTGTTCCAAATGTTGTTGATGTTGTTTCCCTCTCTCTCTTCTAATGATGTTGTAGAATACCCTTCTTATTAAGGGGGAGTGTTGAAATATTGTAACTGCAAAAAGTATTATATTTATTATTGAGTTATTATTCATCTGATCAATCCCCTTTTGTGGATTTATCATGTCGGGATTTGTACTTGACCAAATCCCATTTTGTGGATTGGTCAAACCCTAATTGTATTATGCAAATTAAGAAGTCGGCCCTGCCCAGTGAAGAGACACCTTTCCAGTGCTTTCCAGCTAGTATAAATAAAGGACGCTAGCGTCTCATTATCTCACTCACTCATTCACTCATAAATTGCGCAAGTTTGGTAGCTGCAGTTGGGAGAAGAAGGAAGAGAGAGGCACATTGCTCAGTGTTGGATGTTCTCTAGTGTTTTGGTTTATTTTCTTGGCATTGTATTGGCTATCTATATTAAGGAAGTTTTTGTTGGGTTTTCTCCCCCATGACGGTTTCCTGGGATAAATGTTGTGTATCTTGTGATTGTGCTTCTCTCAGTGATCCTACCTATGCTATTGTTATTGAAAAGAAACCTAATAATAGCTCAAAACTTAACAACCATCACATATATGTTGTTGATATTGATTTTGGGTCTAGTATTCTTCATCTTACTGAGTCTCCTCAACCACCCTTAGAGATCAAAAATCATTCATCGGCAAAATTTGAAATAACTAGACAGGGTGTTCAGTTGGGGAAGATGTATTTTGATGGTGCATCCTCCAAGGATAGTGTTGGTGCTGGGGTAGTGTTGATTTCTCCCTCTCAAGATGTCACAAATTTTTCCTTCAAGATTGAATTTGAAACAACAAATAATATTCCAGAATATGAAGCCTTAGTTTTGGGGCTTAGAGCTGCAAAGGACGTGAAAATTGAGGGATTGTCAGTATTTGGAGATGCAAAATTGATTGTGCATCAAGTCAGAAATATATCAAACAAAACATCCTAGACTAAAAGCTTATAGGAATGAGGTTTGGGACCTCATTGATAACTTCTTCTCAACCTTCAACATATATTTTTTTCCTAGGTAGGCTAATACACTGGTTGATTCATTAGATGTTTATGCCAGTAATTTTAAAATTCCACTACCTCCCAAACCTAAGTATAATGGTGAGGTAAAATACAGACCTGTTATAACTGATAATGTCAAGCATTAGAAGGTTTTTGAAGATGATCAAGAACTAAAGAGGTTTTTGGAAACAGTGAGTGAATTTTCTGCTCTTCATATTGACCAAGATTCAGATGATGATAAAATTATGCATGCTGATAAAAAATTTAACAAAATTGCAGATCATAAAATTGTTCAATTGTGAAGCAATCACATTCCTAAAGGATTGGTTCCTTTGGAAATGATCTTTGATAATAATGATAATGTTGTGAAGGTGAGTGGTTTTAAAGAAAATGAAGATCCGATAGATTGTAATTTAGGCTCTGAAGAAGAACCCAAATATGTTAAATTGTCCAGTAGCCTATCAAAAGATCAAAGGGATGAATATGTCAAATTGTTAAAAGAATTTTTTGATGTGTTTTCATGGAAGTATGAATACCTAGAAACTTATAATACTATCATCATCGAGCATAGGATACCTTTGAAATATGACACTAAACCTTTTAGACAGAATCTCAGGCAGATTAACCCAATGTTATTGCCTAGTATGGAGAAATAGGTCACGAAGTTGCTTGATGCCCAAATCATTATACCTCTGAGGTATTGTGATTAGGTAGCTAATTTGGTCCCTGTTAGAAAGAAGAATGGTGAGATCACGATCTGTGTTGACATCAGGAATTTAAATAGGTGTTCTAGAAAAGACAACTACCCTTTACCCAAAATGGAACACATTTTGCAAAGGGTGACAAGCTTAGTAAGGATTTCAATGATTGACGGGTTTTCGGGATACAATCAAATTTATGTGTTTCCATAGGACAGAGAGAAGACAACATTCACCACTCCCTAGGATACATTCATGTATGCCAAGATGTCATTCGGTCTTATGAATGCAAGGGAAACTTTCCAATGTGCAATGGACATTGCATTTATTGGAGATAAAGACAAGTTTTTGGTTATTTATTTGGATGATATTACAATGTTTTCCAAGTCTGATCAAGAGCATTACCAGCATTTAAAGAAGGTGTTTTTGAAGTGCAGAAAGTATGGGCTATCCCTAAATCCCAAGAAGTCTATTTTTTCCATGAAGGAGGGTAAGATGCTAGGACACATTGTCTCAGCTGAAGGAGTAAATATTGACCACAATAGAGTAGAGGATATCAAAACCCTTTCTCTTCTAAGGTCCAAGAAAGAAATTCAGTCCTTCTTAGGTAAGATAAAAAAAAAATAGGAGATTTATATTTAACATTGTTGAGTTAGTGAAATTCATCACTGTCATGTTGAGAAAAGAAAATGAAGTAAAGTGGACACCAGAAGCTAGGAGTT
>ML813092.1:10320-24281 GCA_009831015.1 Picea engelmannii
AATATGCTTCACATTGCATATTAATAATTTAGGATTGATTTACCACTTCCATTATAAAATTGTAAGAATAATTTTGTAGTTAATCATTAACCTTTATCTGGACAACATAAAACCAAAGTCACATATGGTAGCACTATGCCTCACTAAACAAAACCCTAGATATGGAGATCCTCAAACAAATGATTTTTTAGGAAATGTAATGAAAGAAGAAGGATACCGCTAGTTGTAACCCAGTATCAATATTCCAATCAATGATTTGTCCATCCGAGGGACGATTAGATTTTTATGACGAGTTGTAATGTGTCTCCTCAATTCATTCAGGGACGTGTTCACAATTTGGTCCGGGGAATAAAATCCAAACCGATTTCCATAATTGAGTTCCATAAGCTCCCACAATTTTGTTTGACCAATTCCCACATGACCACGCAACCCATAATCGCCTGACACAATGCTCTTCAAAATTGACCCCTTGTTCAGAAATTGCACTATACCTCACTGAGAAAAATCCTATATCTAGAGATCCTCCAACAAATAATTTTACAAGAAATGGAATGATAGTGGAGGGGTACCCCTAGCTGTAACCCGGTGTCAGGATTCCAATGCAACCAATGATTTGTCCATCAGATGCTCGATTAGAGTTTTATGATGAGTTTCAACTCTCCTCCTCAAGGAATTCAAGGAGTTTTATAATGAGTTGCAACTCACCTCCTCAATTAATCTATCCTTTAATATATTTGAATTAATCTCTCCTTCAACATATTTAAAACTCCTTCAATATATTTGAAAATTAACATTTTTATGAGACATTTTAAAGTAAAATAGAAGTTGTATCACAATTTAAATATCTAAGGTCATCAAATAGAGTGTAGAAATTACCTATAAGAAAAAAGGTAGATTACAACTAAATTCCAAGTTGTATCACAATGTATACCCAAACGAGAACTCGTTTTTCATGAAATAGAATATATAAGTGAACTATAGGCAAATTGGTCTCAAGATCTCAAGCCACTTTTTCCCTTTTGTAAAATAAAAATCAAACTATATCTTTGAAGTTTTTAAGTGTAAGTGTGTAAAGTTGTGTCCAAATAATATAATTGTTAGTACCCAAATCTGCAGTGTTAAAAATTTGGCATTTGGCCAATAGCAGGGTTGCTACTAGAATCCATACATTCTTGTAGCGCCACCATTAACATATAAGTAGCATACTTCTTGCACTATGTGTCGATGGTATCTGCATGTGCATGAAGGAGAAGTTATTGTATGTCAAATAATTCAAGTACACGAGGTAGAGCATATAAGTGCTAAAAGTATTGATGCATTGAACAAACAAGATCGAGGACAGTGCCAAATGAACCTGATATTTATGAAAGGAGTGAAAGGAATCAAAAGCCTTGTTCAAGATGCCTCTCAGAGATTAAGTCTTACATATTTTTATCATGAAACAATATATCTTTCTACATTTGCATGCATTAACTTGATTACTTTTTTTTTTATATTTGAATGCAATTATTTGCAGGTTAGATGTTTTGGCAACTGTTGTTTATATATATAGTATCAATAATTTGAGGTTTGTTTCGATTGAATTTAATTTAGTGAAGGGGAATGCCAAATTCTCTTCAGTTTACCTTCATATGGATTCCTCTTATGATTATCAACATTTGGGCATTGAACCAAAAACATTAATTTAGAAATAGGGAGGAGAAGGTAAAATTGTTGGATGGGATTTTTGTTACTAATGAATAGCAACAATTCTTATAGTGATGGTTTTTGAGTTTTCTTTATACACAAAGAGAAAATTATTATGCAGAGCGTAACATCCCCAGCCATCATCCCCACTGTCGGGCAACACTACTATGCGTAACATATACACATATATTTATAAAGAATATGCATCAAATCAAAATTAACATATTTAACATGGATTTACTGCCATCATATAGACTTAAGAAGAATTAACAACAATTCAAACTTGCAACATAATACATGATAACATTTCAAGACACAGACATGCATCACATACAAATTAAGTACAAAATTAATACTTATCTTTTAAATTGGTGTAACACCACCAACTGCGTGCATACCTTCCATGAACCTCTCGGCCTTAGATCATGCTGCTAATCAGTCTCAATAGTAGGTCACCTCCGAGTTGGGACTAAGCTCCACCGAGAAAGGGAATCCTAGGTTAGACAAGTTCAACAGGAAGACACACAGTTTATGATATAGGATTCTTTCCCAAGAGTCACTTATGCCCACTGTTCACAGACTCTCATTCCCCACATGCCTGTCCCACCCTGGGAGTATACACCTTCATTGTCACCAAGACAGTCCTTTGGATGCTAAACTTCCCTTGCCTTGGGCTTCAACAATAGGCCAGACCAGAATTCCCCGAGCTTTGTTTCAGCTACAGGACCCCCTCCATGAGTTCTCACCTCCTCCACGCACTCTCTCACATGGAGAGAGTCGCTCACAGGCTTGATAACCTACCTCTTCAACTGCAACCACCTCCCTCACCTAGAGAGAGTGTTGCACATAGGTCTGACAACCCACTTATTCATCTCCGTTCCAGCACAAGGAGGACCACAGTATGGCTCAGCAAGGAATGGATGACGATATCCAATCGCAATCAGCCAAGGGACTATGTGGCCACAACAACCCACAGTTAAAACACACGTGGCATAGACAATTGCAGTATGCTCAGGTTTCACAAAAGACATTGACCCAGATAGTTAGGCACGAACTCGAATTTGTAGAATGGATAAACTGGGTTCACAGGACACACAGGAGACATGACTCTGTTTGGGTTTGCCACTGGTTTTTAGATGCGTGACAAGGAAATTATGTAGAGGTCGATGATGGAGGCCAAATTCAGAGACCAAACAAAATTCACAGGAATACACTAGTCGATCATAGAGGTCTCACAGTTTCGGGTTTCATAGATGCATGAGGTATGCAGTGATCAGATGCAGTGGTAACACGGTTCAGACCATGGATGATAGAATGGAAAAAAAAAACCCAACTTAGCTGACGCTTCATCTTTTAACCGCATGCGCCAAGGTTGACACTTTTCCTCCTGGAGCTGCATGTGTTGCCTCTCCCGGGACTTAGGATAAAAACATGTTTGTCACACAGCTTTGGAATAATAATAAAATATTATTCTCAAGGACTTAAGCCCCTAAGCTTAGCCCCTCTTCCAACCTTTCATCCCCCTCTCCCTTACCCATTTTGTGGAAGCTTAGTCCCCCATCACTCTTTCTTCGGGGTCGGTCAACACACAACGATGTTTATATATTATATTAATGATCTGCATAATTATAAAAATCAGGCTCCTGGACTTAACACTTAGGCTCTCCAGTTTAATAAACGCATAATCCCACCAACTTATCAATACTCGGATCACCAGCCTACAAAACATGATTACAATTCATAATATCATTAGGGAAAAACCAGGGGATATTACAATCCCCTCCCCTTATTTTTTCACTATCCTCAGTGCAACTTTTACACAACATCAGCAAGATTTTCAAAATTTTCAAAAAGATGCAGGTATTCTGCCTGCATGGCATCCTCATGCTCCCATGTAGTGTCCTCAGGACCGTACTAGGTCCTCTGGACCTTTACAAGCCCTATGGTTCGATTTCGTAGTTGTTTTCTTTTCCGGTCCAATATGCGCACATGATTCACTTGTAGGACACCTTCTTTCTCCACCTGAATCGCATTCCAATAAACTACATGATTAGCATCAGGTATATATTTCTTAAGCAATGAAACATGAAACACATTATGTACAGTCATGGATGCAGGTAATGCAAGCATATATGAAACCGACCCAATCCTTTCTAGGATTTCAAATGGCCCACAAAATTTGGCTGCCAACTTGGCGCAGTTTCCAAGCTTCAGGGAACTTCTATTAGCTTTCACTTTCAGGAAAACATGCTCTCCCACTTTAAACTCTCTGTGGATTCTGTTTTTATTAGCATAATGTTTCTACCTGTCTTGGGTAGCCTTTAAATTCTGCTTAATTTTTAGCATTTGTTCTTCCATTTCCTTGAGAAACTCTGGCCCAATTACTACCCTATTAGCTGGATTATCCCAGCTGACTGGAGTATTTCACTTTCTGCCATAAAGTTCTTCAAATGGGATCATATTCAGCGATGCTTGATACCCATTATTGTAGGCAAATTCTACCAAGTGTAGGTAGTCTTCCCATTTAGATGGTTTGTCCATCACATACATCCTCAATATGTATTATATTACTTGATTAACCCACTTTGTCCACCCATGAGAATCAGGATGATAGGATGTGCTAAATTTTAGATTCATTCCAAACCCCTTGAATAACCCTTTCTAGAAATTTGAGGTAAATTTTGGGTCTCTGTCAGACACAATTGTCTTGGGAATACCGTGCAATCGTGCCACTTCCTTCATAAAGATGTCGACAACATTCATTTCCTTGTTAGTAGTATTTAATGGAATGAAATGGGCATCTTTCGTAAACTTGTCCACCACCACCATGATTGAATCATGTTTCTTGTTGGTTCTGGGCAATCCTGTGATGAAACCCATTGTCACTACTTCCCACTTCCACTCAAGAATGGGTAAAGGCTGCAACAACCCTGTTGGGTGCCTATGCTCATCTTTAACCTTCTGACACTCCATACATATGGCGATGTATTCAACAATCTCTTTCTTCATACCTAGCCAAAATTAATGGCTCTTGAATAGTGCAACCGTTTTCTGATGTCCAGGGTGCCCAGCATAAGGCACATTATGCATTTCAGTAAAAATCATAAGTTTCAAGTCTTGGACATTAGGTACATAAGTTTTGTTCTTGTACATAAGTATTCCATCAACCTCTAATTTATAATTTTCCACTTTCTGTGGCATCTCACCTTGTTGTAGCTTTGCTAACAAATCCCTGTACTGCAAATCTGCATTTGCAGCTTCCAAAATTCTTCTTTTAATATCAGTTCGGTACATGATAATGGTTGTAGCATGTAATTCGTGTACTCTCCTTCTGAGTGTATCAACCACTTTATTCTCCTTCCCTTTGATATGCTTGATATCAAAATCATATTCATAGAGAAACTCCAGCCACTTACTCTATCTAGCATTCAAGTTTGGATGATCAAACAAATACTTCAGACCATTATGGTCTGTTCTTAGTTCGAACCTCTTTCCCATGAGGTAATGTATCCATTTCTTTAGAGCGTGTATTATGGATGCCAACTCCAAATCATGAGTGGCATAGTTATTTTCATGCTCTTTCAACTTTCTAGATTCATAACAGATTATGAATCCATTTTGACTGAGGACTCCTCCCAGTCCTTCTTTGCATGCATCTGTGCACACTACAAAGTCTTCATTTAGATCTGCAATCCTCAGGATTGGAGCACTAGTTAACAGTTGCTTCAATTCCTTGAAGATTTTCTCACATTCCTTTGTCCACTGAAATTTCTTATCCTTCCTTTGTAAGGAAGTGATAGGGTGAGCTATCGTCGAGAACCCTACAATAAAACTTCTGTAATAACTAGCTAGACCCATAAAGGATCTGAATTCCATCACGTTCTTTGAAGTTGACCATTCTCTGATGGCCTCAATCTTCTCAGGATCTACATCTATCCCATCCTTCGAAATAATATTCCCCAAGTAATGGATCTGCTCCTGATAAAACGAGCACTTTACTTGGTATATAGTTGGTTCTCTCTTAGCATCTACAACACCATCCTCAGATGTTGTTCATGCTCTTCCTCTAACTTGGAATATACCAGGATGTCATCCAAAAAGACTATGACAAACTTGTCCAGATAGTCTCTGAATACACCATTCATCAAGCACATAAAAACAACGGGTGTGTTCAACAACCCAAACGGAACCACTGTGAACTCGTAATGACCATACCTTGTTCAAAAGGAAGTCTTGTTGATGTCTTCATCTTTTATCCTTACCTGGTGATATCCCGACCTGAGGTCTATCTTCGAAAATATATTCACATCCTTCAACTGATCGAAGAGGTCATCAATCCTCAACAAAGGATATTTGTTATTTACAGTTACTTTGTTCGATTGTTTGAAATCGATGCACAATCTCAGTGTCCCGTCCTTCTTCTTCACAAACAGGAATGGGGCACCCCAAGGTGACACTCTTGGACATATATACCCCTTATTTATAATCTCTTCAAGTTGCAATTGCATCTCTTTCAACTATGGCGTACACATTCTAAAAGGAGCTTTTGACACTGGGGATACTCTAGGCATCAAGTTTACAGAGAAGTCAATATATCTTTTCAGAGGTAGTCCAGGTACCTCCTGAAATACATCTTCAAACTCCTTTAGTACCGCATGATCTCCAATATTTGAGACCTCATCCTTAGATGCTTCTTCCACATGGGCTGCAAATAATTGACAACCTTTCCTATAGCACTTCTTTAGCTTCATTGCTAAGATTTATGTGATAGCAACAGCTCTGGTAATTCCTTGGACTGTTTTCTGATTTCCTTCCTCATCCAGGCAAGTGAATCCCTTGTTACGATAGTCCAAGATGGCATGATGTTGGTCCAACCAGTCCATCCCAATTAGACAATCATAAGAACCTAAAGGCAGAACATTCAATTCAACCTTTGTGCTCAGTCCATTCATGTCCACTGGACAGGACTTAACTAGCTTAGTGACTTTCCTCTTGGTTCCTGTAGCGAGCTGCACTAACCAAGACTTTTCATGTTTTCTTCTCGACAATTGCAAACTTTCCACCACTCTAGTATCTATATAACTATGGCTAGCCCCTGAATCAATTAAAATAGTAAATTCATGGTTGTTGATCATACCTTCCACTTCAATCATGTGCGACTGATATGTAGCTTGCTTGTTTCCCAGGGCTGTGTAGATCCTTGGCATTCTAATTCCCATTTCCTCCACTATTTCAGCCTGTTGTACATTTTGGACAACTCTCACTTTATCATTTATGTGGGGGAAATATCTGTACCTATGGTTCCCTTTACAACCCCAACATTCCATAGGTGGCGGTCTTGACATTTTCCCACCCACTTCAGCCTTCCTAGGCTCTCTAAAAGATGGTTGTCCCTAAAGACTGTTTCTGAAAAAGGGTGGCTTAGTTCCCTTCTTCCTTTGATCCATCTTGAATTTCTTCTTTTCTTCCCAAGCCTTCCAGAAAGTAGTCTTCTCTCTTTGCTGCTCATATAAGAATTTCACTCTTCTTATCGTTTCTTCCATAGTCTTAGGATCATCATATTGAATCTTGTCCCCAATGGAAGGTGGAAATCCACTTAGATACCTATGAATCTTGATAGTCTCATCTTCGATGAATGAAACATACTTCAGGAATTCCAAAAATCTTCGCTCGTATTCATCAATGATCATGCTACCCAGCTTGAGTTCAAAGAACTCTTTCATCTTTCTGTCATAGTATCTTTTATTCAAGTATTTCTTCTCGAAATACCTCTTGTATTCTTTCCAAGTGATATCTTTCTCTCTAATGTGTTGTACCTGCACAAGTTGATCCCACCACATGGATGCCTTTCCCTTCAATTGATACATTGCAATTCTTCCTTCTGCATGAGAGGAATAATTCTGTAGTTGGAAATATTTCCTCATGCCATGCAACCATGTTTCAACATCTTCCTCCTTCTTGGGTTCTCCATCAAACGTAGGAGGCTTAATCTTGTTCATTTCTCCCTTCAGTTCATCCACTCCAAATCTCCTATGATTTCTGGTAGGAGATGGGCTTGAACTACTATGTGCCCTCCTCTTTGAGTGACCTTGGGAGTGATGATGGTGTTTACCAACACTCCTTGACTTCTTCCCTCAGAAGTCTGGTGACTCCCTGTTTTTCTCAAGTTTCTCTCTTTGTCCAACTTCTTTTCTATTCGCTCTGGACTCTTCATCAACTTTAAGTTGAATTATCCATGTTGTTCCTTAACCTTCATGAGCTTTCTTCTATCTTCTCGATGAGTTTTGGCATCTTTCTACAATCTTTCAATGATTTTCATCATATGTCCTTCCTTATCTATCTCTTCTCCATGCCCATTGAAGTTCGACCCTTCAAATCCTAAATGAACATCCATTCCTTTTGCTTCATCCTCGGAACTGGAAGTAGTCTGTGCCTCTTCCATTTCTTTGCACTCAATGGCAACTCTATTCGGTTCTGACACTCGTTAAACTTCTGCAAACACAATGTCCAGACAATTGGAATTTTTCAAGCCATTATTCCTTAACAAATCCCACAGCATTCATAAACAAATCTGACTCAAAATAAATTCTAGTTTCCATTCTCTGTGATTATCGTTCAATCAAGATTCCCCACGGATTTCTTCTTTCAGATCTTTGCTCTGCTAAGTTTTCAGTCACTAACCCCTTTCTCTCAGTCCCCAACCCATGCGACCATGGGTCGTGACCAAGCGCTAGATCAAAAGCACATACTCGGGCCTTCGACCTCGAAAATTTTCAAAGCACAACACAACAGTCTCTCAGAGTTCTGAGTTACCGAACTTGCACAGTAGGGTGGATCAATGGTCCACGTCTACCCAACATCCAACGAGTGACACTCACTATGGAACCTCAAGTGTCTCAGTTCCGGGACCTCGAGACTTCGAAAGATTTCACATCTGCATACCCCGAACCATTAATCTCTGAACACTCCCACGTCACCTTAGGTAACGTTATTTCATTACATCACTTGAAGTTTTCCCAATTGGGGGGGCATGCAATGGTGGTTTGGAGTAACCCGCCTTTCATCCCGCAATTATACTAACACTGACACATAACCCTTCAGTTAAACCGTGTTTTAGATTGTGGGACCGCCTTGGAGAATTAGATTATGTGTAACTTGGGTCCCCGCAATGCCTTCTGGCCGTTGATCTTGATGTATCATGATCAACGCCATTGTGGGTCCTTCTAACTTTAACTACATTACATAACCTTGGGCCCCACATAGTACAGTTGTCACCAACTAAGGCGATGGCACATGGTACGGCTAGAAAGGTCCACGTCACCCTAGGCAACGTCATCCAACCCCACCACGTCTATCCTTTCACTTCGAAACTTCGGGCTTCACAAGTTCGAACTTCGAAAGTTTCATACTCATAGCACTTGCCTCCTCATAGAGTACTTCCATTTGAAGTAGATGATCTCTTGACACATGTCCTTCGCAACGAAAACTTGCAATCTACTTCAAGACTTCGAGAGTTTGTCACACTCCACACTAGAACTCCTCCGAAGTGAATTTCCTTTGTCTTTCTAAACACGGATCTAACAGTTAGGATCTTTTCCTATGGTCTACGGTGTATATATCCTTTGGGAGTTTATGCCTCAGCGCATTCCACTTATCCCGATTACCAAACTCCAAAAGGATTCTAGGATAACCTTCCTGCACCTTCTCCAGATCTGACGGTCATAAAGGACTCACCTTTTTCCCAACCGATCCTACAACTCCAACAACCCAAGTGTTGAGATCTCTCTCTCTCTGGTCAAATACCATGCTGACTATGGTTTTATTCTACTGTTACTCCTCTTGAGCTTCGTAACATGACCAAGTAACCCCTTGGCACTAAAAAAAACTCTAAGGTTCGAAATTGGTTCCTCCGAACACTATTTCCACTTGAAACCTTGGGTTCAAAGACCACTTATCCAACCCATCCAGGCTCAACATTGAAACTATGGCTCTGGTACCATATTGTAACATCCATGGCCATCATCCCCACTGTCGGGCAACGCTACTATGTGGAACACATACACATATATTTATAAAGAATATGCACTAAATCAAAATTAACATATTTAACATGGATTTATTGCTGCATACAGACTTAAACATAATTAACCGCAATTCAAACTTGCAACGGAATACATGATAACATTTTAAGACATGAACATGCATCACATATAAATTAAGTACAAAATTAATACCTATGTTTTAAACTAGTGTAACACCACCAACTGCATGTAGACCTTCCACGAACCTCCCAGCCTTAGACCACGCTGCTCATCACTCTCAGCAGTAGGTCACCCCCTAACTAGGACTAAGCTCCACCGGGAAAGAGAATCCTAGGCTAGGAAAGGTCAACAGGAAGACACATAGTTTATGAGGTAGGATTCTCTCCGAGAAGCCACTTATTCCCACTCCTCATAGACTCTCATTCCCCACATGCCTGTCCCACCCCAGGAGTATACACCTTCATTGTCACCAAGACAATCCTTCGGCTACTAAACCTCCCTTGCCTTGGGCTTTAGCAACAGGCCTGACCGAAATTATTTGATCTCTGTGGCAGCTACAGGACCCCCTCTAGGAGTTCTCACTTCCTCCATGCACTCTCTCACCTGGAGAGAGTCACTCACATGCCTGACAACCTACCTCTTCAACCACAACCACCTCCCTCACCTGGAGAGAGTGTTGCACACAGGCATGACAACCTGCTTCTTCAGCTCTATTACAACACAAGGACGACCACAGTATGGCTCAGCAATGAATGAATGATGGTATCCAATCACACTCAACCAAGGGACTGCATGGCCACAACATCCCACAGTTAAAACACACACGGCATAGACAACTGTGGTATGTTCAGGTTTCACAGAATACAATGATCCAGACAGTTAAGCATGAACTCAGATTTGTAGAATGGATAAACTGGGTTCATAGGACACACATGAGACACGGCTCCATCCACGGGTTTGCCAATGGTTTTCATATGTGTGACAAGGAAATAATGCAGAGGTCGATGATGGAGGCCAAACTTGGAGACTTGACAAAATTCACGGGAATACGCCAGTCAATCACAGAGGTCTCACAATTTCAAGTTTTAGAGTTGCGTGAGGTATGCAGTGATGAGACCCAAAGGTAACACGGTTCAGACCGTGGATGGAAAACTGTAGGATGAACCCCCAACTAAGTTGACACTTCATCTTTTAACCACATGCGCCCAGGTCGACACTTGTCTTCCTGGAGCTGCATGTGTTCCCTTTTGCACATGTTGGAGCTGTATGCGTTGCCTCTCCCAGGACTTAGGATAAAAACATGTTTTTCACACAACTTTGGAATAATAATAAAATATTATTCTCAAGGAATTAAGCCCCTAAGATTAGCCCCTCTTCCAACCTTTCAGCCCCCTCTCCCTTACCCATTTTGTGGAAGCTTACTCCCCCGTCACTCTTTCTTCATGGTCGGTTGGCACACAATGATGTTTATATATTATATTAATGATCTACTTAATTACAAAAATCAGGCCCCTGGCCTTAACACTTAGGCTCTCCGACCTAATAAACACATAATCCCACCAGCTTATCAATACTCAGCTCACCAATCCACACAACATGATTACAATTCATAATATCACTGGGTCACTATCAGGGGATATTTGACATAGTTTATGCTATAATAAGAGAAACCAACAGTAATATTTTTGACAACTACAGATCCATCTTCAACCATAGCATCTCTGAGAAGGTGTTTTTTATATTTTTATAAATTATATGCGGGATGTCGAGTTGGGATTAAAAATTTTCCATCAAGTGTTCAATATGTCTTCACATGTTTATCAATAAAATGACAAACTCATCCCACGTGGATGATTTCAAAGAAATCATGAAAGGGTTCCACTGTTTAAAGGAGAATCTTTAACACAAGGATATTCTTGTTGTTACATTATACATGTCTTATGAACAAGAGAAATTTAATATTGATCAGAGTGCAAGCCTTCTTCTACAGGATTGGATTATGAGAGGAACTAATACTTTGACAGAATGTGCTCCTGAAAAAGACTTGGGATCATTGGTTGTGAGGAATGAAACAATAATGAGTTTTGAAGCATTCCATAATTTAAATGCATAATCGACAACAGAAGGGAAAATCATTCAATAGGGCATGAAATCAGGCTTTCTAGGCAATCATTTAGTAGGTGGAAATTAATGGAGGATTGTCTTCCAAATTTAAATCTAGAAGTTTTAGCATTTGAAGGCATAAATACATGTGGTGTCAATTTAAAAATATACATTCACAGATTTTTTGCAAATTCCTATCATATTTCATGAAGGGAATTTCGGGCCTAATTTCTAATAAAACCATAAGTCATATGCCGAAACCATTCAAAAACCACCTCCCAAGTCCATCCATTTAGCTTAATTTCAGACGGTTTTCAAAATTTCATAATGATTTAGGAGAAATCTGTGTCTGATCAGGACGGAATTTTCCAGAAATTCCCAATGACAGAGCACATGGTAGCATGTGAAAATTTTCATCATTTGTAATGAATCTCCATTCCCAAGAAGTCAAGTCAATTACTGATCGCAGAGGATCATCAACATAAATCAAATCCTATATTTAGAAGTTCCATATTTCAGGGCATTCGATTGCATCAATCCCATATTTTTAGCAAACTAATAGCTTATCTGGCTGATGTAATTTTATATAAAAACCATTATTTGTACATAACGAAAAGGGGGTTGAGAGTAGTGGCATTTTTGAAAAAGTCTGTTTCATATTATAAAGACTAAGACCTATTTCATTTTGGTACTAATTGGAAAAGACTATGTGATGGTTAAACTTCTTTCTTGATTCTATTTTCATCTTTTCTTACTCGAATGCATATTAACTTTGCTAAGCATTTGATATGTTTTGTTTATGAATTAAGCCAATGAATATTTTATTGTTTCTTTCTCATTATCATATCTGTATTCAATTACATGTCTTTGTTTCTTGAATGATATTTAAGATCAGAGATTTCTTATGTGAGTGGACAAATTGAAAACTTACATATTTTTTGTTTCTTGCCTTACAAATTTGTCTTCTAATTCATGAGATTTATTACCATTTACTAAGCCAATGAGATATGAATTTGATCTCGCATTTCTAGTATTGATATCATTTTATTATTTTATTATTTTTAGGCCAACTTTCAAAACCATTTCAAAACCCAATAGACATATTTATCCATAAAAATCATTGCAATAACTTGATGATGCCCTAGCTTTCTCTTTAAGGATTAGTCAAGTGCAACTTTAGGTACTAACAATAATCATGGCTAAAAATAGGGTCACCCTACAAGGAATATCGTTTGAAAAATAACATTTTTTAGATGAAGAAGCTTCCGTAGATATTGAAAATCATAACATTCAAGAATCAAAACACATAAATAAAATTATACTAGCAACAACCACCTTAAAAAAATGGTTGATATACAATGATTCCAACAATTTATTCACCTTTCCAAACTAATGACATTAATACATATATATTAATGTATTTATTAATTAATATACTAATGTATTTATTAATTATTAATGTATTGATAAATTATTAATTAATATTGGTATATTACATCAATGTATATAAAATAATGGTCTATTAATATATTGTATTACATTAATATCATATATAATAATAATATATAAATGTTATACCAAAGTAATAATATATAGTTATCAATCTTCTTCTTTATGTCGATGATACCGATCTTATGGCAATGAGTCCCCATGATCTTGAAAACCAACTAAGAATCCTCAAGGAATTTTGCTCCAATATGGGTATGACTCTTAGTACTGATAAGACTAAGGTCATGATTATTAAATCCAATAATATCCCTTATGATACCTTTGTATGTGACAACAACAAATTGGAGGAAGTGACTTCATACAAATATCTTGGAATTGATATTCACCAGAAGCTCAATTGGAATTATAGCATTGAGAAAAGGATTATTGGGGGATGGAAAGCTTATTATGGGCTTGAAAACAATTGTAAATCAGTTGATTTTTGGAGTTGGGATAAGAAGAAACTCCTCTTTGAGAATCTTGTTACACTTGTTATTATTTATGGATGTGAAGTCTGGGGTTGTAGTATCTCTCGTGAATCCTGGAGAAAGATAGAGCAAATACAAAATAATTTTATAACCTATAATCTCAAAATTAAAGGAAATACACCCTATCCCATACTCCTCTTAGAAACAAGTCTCT
>ML813092.1:54278-68406 GCA_009831015.1 Picea engelmannii
AATTTGGCAACGATGCAATAAAAAAAGTGAATGTGTATTGAACGAAATGAATAAATTGGATATATAACATTTTTAGTGGTTAAACGATGATTATGGTAATTATATCTTATGATAGCTTAAATCATCTCTTTTTACAACTATTAAAATAATTCCATTATGGTTATGGCGTTTAGTCCTTCAATAGTTTGACAAACTGCTTTTGCATCAGATTAATGGTTAATGATGATCATTTTTTTTATCGCTTATAATAGTTGAATTACCTTTACATCAGGGAACTAATTAAGGAGATGTAAGATTCCTTAGTGTCGTCAATGGAACCCTCCTCGGACAAATTGTAATTATTAATCATAAGTTGTTTTATTCTTTATGATGTTTAAAGGGTTGTCTTATTCAAAGGAAGGCAAGGAAGTACTTTCATAAGTTTTCATAGTAGCTAAGGTTGGATGCTTGAGCTTGAATAGTCCTAGGATGGTAAAATTCTATTAAGACACTTCTAGATAGATGTAATTTAACCTTGTTGTGTGTAGATTTCATTGCACCTTGCTTGGCTTGATTGAATAGAGTGCTTTCATTATAGTTTTCGTTTAATGTGTGACAGAGCTAGTTGGTTTCAAGCAATGTTGGATTTTGTGTTTGATTGAGGGTTAGAGTATTTTTACGTTGCACTTGGGTTCCTAGCGCTCTTGTCACAATGTGGTGATGTGATTCCTTGAATTAGGATCATTGTGCGCGTTGATTGATAAGCGCATATGATGCCTAGCTTGGGTCATGCGCTTCCCGTTGAGGGTGTTATTGTTCATTGTAATTGATATTTGTACTTGGTTCGGTAACGTTTTAATGTGATTGGTTTCTTGCTCACTATGAAGGTTCACATTACTTATGTCATTGATGCTAGTTGCATTGGGTTGATATGATGATTATCCTTAGCTTAGTAGTCTTGGTCTGCTTGTTTCGGGTGGGATGTAGACACCTCCTTGTTCCTCAGATTAGTTGCCAACCTTGAGACCTTAAATGGTCAAAATCAATGGGAATATGGGCTTGAGTCTTGCTTATGTGTCTTGGATGGGCGGGTAGTCACTTTTATGGATGGATGGATGGGCAGGTTAGGATGGACGGGTAGTCACTTTTATTCTTCGACTGATTGAAGGTCGTATGCTGCTTCCAACTGCATATTGTGCTAGTATGCTAGGTTGTTATGTTTGTAGGTTGCGCGATTTGCGTGCGTTGTGTTCGTCCTTGTGTTGCGATGTTTTTAGTGTATTGTAATTATTACTTTCTGACTTGAAAGAAAAAAAAAATATTGGTTATGCGAGGCTTGTTTCCGTAATGACGAGGTTTGTTTCATATGTTATCTGAGTTGGTTTGACCTGCGACTTGGGATCACTACGGCTTCCATTGACTAGATAATTGATTATAAAATGTCACTAATTAAATTGATTTGTATTCATGTAGGTAATCATGGTTAGATGATGTCGTAGAGGCAGACGATGGGGTGCTAGGGGAGGAGGCGTGACGCCCCCAGTAGCATTTATGCCTGAGGGGTCCAACCTCGATCTAGACGAACATGTTTTTGGGAAGGAAGAGATAGTTGTGGGTGATGTGGTTGGGTTGATGAGGTCCTTCTAGAGGATTTTAGAGGCCCTGATCAGTTGTTTGCATAGAGATGAGGCCAGGGCATTGGCACCTCCTGAGGGTCCACCGCGCACCTCGGTCGGTACTCATAGCGTTCACCACAAACTCGAGAAGGTCAAATTTCTCGAGTTCTTTTGTTCCCTGGATGGCGTAGCCACCGAGGCATGGTTAGAGAGTAAGGCGATGTGCTTTGCACTTTGCGACTATACCTCCAAAATGAAGTTTTTCATGGCATTATTTCAACTGAAGGGGAGCGCTCTTCTATGGTGGAAGATGCTCCTACTACAATTGAACATGGTCGTCTAGGATGTGTCATGGGAAATGTTCGAGGAACGGTTCTGGGAGAGGTATCTGTTTGAGGAATTCGTTGAGTGTCATATCAACAAGTTTAATGCTTTGCGACAGGGCGGTCTTACGGTTCTCGAGTATAAGGTTTGTTTTATGGAGTTGCTTCAGTATGCTCCTCACCTGAATATCGAGAATATTAAGGTCAACAAGTTCATAGTTGGCCTTAATTTCAACATTCATGAAAAAGTGAGGATTTTGATGCCTCAAACCTTGCATGATGTTGTTCAGAAGGCCCTCATAGAAGAGGAGGAGCTCTTTAGTGAGGGTCGACGCAGGACTCTAGCAAGACCAGTGGGATAGGCATCATTTGTTGCACAACAACATCAGACACCAACTAGACATCCACTAGGATATCATGGCACTCTGAGAGGATCCTCCTTCACTACACCGCAGTGACTAGTGCCTCAGCAGTGGACTCCTTACAGAGGACCACAACACCAACAACAATAGTTTAGGCATGTTCAACACAATAGGCCAGAGTTCCAAGATGGTGGGTCGTTAGCTTCTACTTCAGGTACCAGGAGTATTGGATTGAAGACTAGGTGTTGGACATGTGGAGAGCCACATTACCAATGTGACTACCCAGTTGAGAGGGCCAGAACATCTAGATCAATCGGACCCTCTACCGTGGGAGACTTGGGCAAGGCCCATCGGATTCATGCAACAGTTAATAACCACCAGGCAGAGCACCATTTGATGGTGCTCGAGACGTCAGGTACCATTTCCGATCAGAACCTTAGTATTTTGATAGATCCAGGTGCTATAAAGAGTTTTATTTATGTTGTAGCATTACAAAAAAATTAAGGTAAAGGCAGTCGAACAAGATGAGTTTAGCTTTGTAGAAATGGATTCAAGAGCCAAACAGAAGGTTGGAGGGAAGGTTATGCGCTGTAGCCTTAACCTGGGATATTTTGTCACAAGGGCTAACCTGTACGTCACGATCTCAGGGTCTTATGATGTCGTGATTGGTATGGACTGGTCGGAATCGCATGAGGCGATACTCGACTACAAGACGAAACAATTGATCTTGGTTGATGATGAGGGATAGAGACGCGTGATTGTAGGTGGGAACCAAGGAGTTTCCCTAAGTTTCATATCTTCACTATAACTACAGAAGAGCATGCGCAAGGGATGCCAACTATATGTGATCCTTACATTAAATGAAAAAGGACTAGAAAACCTTCTGGTACTACGAGAGTTTTTGGACGTATTCCCAACGGAGTTACCTGGGTTGCCTCTAGAGAGGGAATTGGAGTTTACCATCGACCTAAAACCAAGAACTAAACTGATAGTGAGAATGCCTTATCGAATGTTGACCCCTGAGTTACAGGAGTTGAAAATGCAACTGAAGGAATTGTTGGTCCTAGGACTTATACATCTAAGTGTGTCACCATGGGGTGCGCATGTTATTTTCATACGGAAAAATGATGGGTCATGGAGACTCTATATTGACTACCGTCAATTGAATAAGGAAACGATCAAGAACCAATATTTGTTGCCAAGGATTGACGAACTGTTTGATCAGATGAAGGGCACAACAACGTTTTTGAAGATTGACTTGAGATCAAGGTATCACCAGTTGCGGATCAAGGAGGAAGACATCCCTAAGACCGCCTTTAAGATGAGTTTTGGACATTACAAGTTTACTATTTTACCGTTTGTACTGACAAGCGCTTCAGGGGTATTTATGAGTTTAATGAACATGGTGTTTCGCGAATACTTGGACAAGTTCATCCAAGTATTCATTGACGATATTTTGATATATTCTCGGATGATAGAGGATCATGATGAGTACTTGCGCTTTGCACTACAGTGTCTACGAGAGAACAAATTATTTGGGAAGCTGTCGAAATGATCGTTTTATCAATCAAAGATTCATTGCTTAGGGCATTTCATCTCTGATGAAGGTATTGTTGTAGATCCGACACAGATCGAAGCTATTATGGAATGGCCCGCGCTGAAAAATGTCCCGTAAGTGCGTAGCTTCATGGGTTTAGAGGGATACTATCGATGGTTCGTCGAGGGTTTTTTGAAGATAGAAAATCCGATTACAAAATTGCAGAAGAAGAACATAAAGTTTGTTTGGACCAAGAAATGGACGCAATCATTTTGGAGGCTCGAGGAGTTGTTGATGACAACGTCGATACTAAAGTTCCCTGACATTGAGGAGGACTTCATAGCATGCACTGACACATCGAAGGAATGCTTAGGTAGAGTCTTGATGCAATACGGTCGTGTGATCGCTTACATATCGAGAAAGTTGAGAAGGCATGAGGAGAAATATGCAACACACAATTTGGAGTTGTTAGCCATTGTTTATTCCTTTAGAGTTTGGAGACACTACCTTATTGGACGAAAATTCAAACTAAAAATGGACCACTGTGGTTTACAACACATCTTTACACAACGCAACCTGAACACGCGACAAAGGCATTGCTCAAAATTGCTTAGCAGGTATGATTTTGAGATTACTTACATAAAAGGAACAGTGAACAGAGTGGTTGATGTGTGGAGTTAGAGACCATGCATATTTTCATTGATGCCTCTTCAGACGAATCTACATGAAAATATTCTAACTTTACAACGCAACGATGACTGGTACAAAGAGGTCCAGGATTTTATCGGACAAAACACCATGATGGTACCAAAATTTGAGGGGTTTACTGTGGACAACGATGAATTATTGAGATTTAATAATCGAATTTGCGTACCTCCCAGCAACGAGTTGAGGATTTTGATCCTAAACAAGGCTCATAGAGAAGTGTACATGGATCATCCATGAGTCACGAAGATGATGGCAGACCTTAAACCCTTGTTCTTCTGGAAAGGAATGAAGGAAAACATGTTCAACTACGTGGCAAGATGTTTAGAATGTCAGCAGGTGAAGGCTGAACATAGACATATGGCAGGGTTACTACAACCACGCACCATTCCGGAATCGAAATTGGAGGTCATTTCGATGGATTTCATTGTTGGATTTCCACTAACGTCAAGGAGACACGACTTGATTTTTGCGGTAGTCGACACTCTAACGAAGAGTGATCATTTTATTCCTGTGTGTACAATGTATCAGGCACCTGGCATAGCTAGAGTTTTCATCAGAAATATTGTGAGGCTGCATGGCATACCTAAGAGGATTATATCTTATCATGGATCGGTGTTTACAGGACCATTTTGGACTAGTTTCCAAGAGGCCTTGGGAACCCAACTTAAATTTAGTATTGCCTATCACCCAGAGACAGACAGGAAGACCGAATGAGTGAACCAAATCTTGGAGGATATGTTGCATGATGGACCAATAGAAGTGTTGGGAGGAATTCTTGCCACTGGTAGAATTTGCATATAACAATAGTTATCAAAGCACCATTAAGATGATGCCTTTCGATTTTCTTTACAGTTGACCATGTCATACACCTTTTAGTTGGGATTGGCTTGAGGATAGGGTCCTGGTGGGACCAAAAGCGATCCAAGAAAAGGAAGAAAAAATGAAAACCATAATACAAAGAATAAAAGAAGTGCATGATAGGAAGAAGAGTTATGTTGATGCGCATCGTGTCGACTGTAGTTATGAAGTTGGCGATCGAGTCTTGTTGTGAGTGAAACCTCATAAGAGTTCAATCAAGTTTGGAAAGGGTGCTAAAACCTCTCCTAGGTTCGTGGGACCTTTTGAGGTTGTGGAAAGGAAAGTTCATGTGGCCTATTGACTAGCCTTGCATGATTATTTGAGGCATATGCAAGATGTTTTTCACACATCTGTTTTGAGACATTATGTTAGTGATCCTACCCATGTTATTGACATGCTTTCCTTGCACATATCGGACAAGGGTGCACTCACGACGAAGCCAATCCGCATTCTGGACCATTGCATTCGACAGCTACGACGTCGAATAGTAAATCAGGTGAAGGTCCAGTGGGACAACTATAGTATGCACTCGGTGACCTGGGAGGACACATATGATATGCATCAGCAGTTTCCACTTTTTTTTTTATAACTAGACATATTGATATTGTCAGACACTTTATTTTTGCCACTTACATATTGTGAAACTTCGGGATGAAGTTTAAAACAAGAGGGGGTGTATGTAACATCCTGCTCTTGTGCACACTGATCAGACTTATTCTTGAGGACACTTGCGTGCAAGTGATCCGGTTAATTATATGATTGGATTTTTTTATTATGATTATGAGATGTTGTGGATCTGATGATATGTTATCTTTGCTATATTTATATCGACAGGTGCTATTGACTGGTTTCTCCTGAGTGTGCAGGACTCTGGATGTTAGAGGATGACTATAGCATCAATGGATCTCCTTGGACTCCAGATCGAGTCAGGGAGTGGACTGTTACTGTTTGAATTTTTTTGATATTACAAAAGTGAACTATGACTAGATATTATGATGTTGATTGTTATAGCTAACATAATTCGTTGATGGATGCAAGACGACAATAAATTTCCAACCAGAATCACATTTGGAGTAAAGGGGTCACGCACGACAACCGAAGACATTGAGGGAGAGGTGTGGTAGCAGCCCTGCCACAACTTACTATCACTCTCATTGTGGCTCAAACTGTAGGTTAATGGTTACCTAGTTCGAGAAGACCCACAATGCCATGAGGGAAGACTGTGGCAGTCAATCATGATGATTCTAATGGGCGCGCAATAAGGCAGGGTCCTTATTCCTTAGAGGACCTTAGTCTGACACAAGGTCACCTGATGGAGTATTGACTCCAGGGGTTTGACGTCTACCAAATTCAGTCAAGAGGCAAGTAGCACCCTTGGAGCACGTAGTGCATCTTGAAGGGAATGTCACACAAATAAAAACGGAATGCAGGTGAGTGGCACCCTTGGAGCACGTAATGTGTCCTAAAGGGCACGTCGCAATTTTAACTATGTTAAGTTAATAAACCTAGTACCTAGAAAACTATGCCTCCTTAGGACCTGGTCGTCCTTAAAATGAATGATGTTATAAGTAAATTTTAATAACAAATTTTTCCCTTATGAATTGTCACCAAGCCTAGTGAATTTAAAACCTAGGTCTAAGTAGAACCTGTGAACACAAAAAAAGGAAGTAAATAGACATATAACAAGAAGGGGGTAAAGAAAATTCAAACATTAATTATGAAAGTAAAAATTGTAATGGAGGATTAAATTATTAAAAGCATAAATTGTTGTTTTATCTAAACTTGCTAAATCTAAACTAAGAAGAAAAGGGGAAGCTTAAGAAAAAGGGAAATTTCTAACTAAGTAGGGAATCTAGTCTTTGGAACCTTCTAATTGTGAACTCAACTAGGTTTTAAGAAGTGCATCATTCATTTAAGAAATGTAAGGGAATAAAGGGACAATGAGGGGTGTTTTTAGGAACGCTTTTTGGTGGATGAGGGAAATATGCGAATTTAATAAATTAATAAATTGATTTTCTAGTGCAACTAAGGGATCGATTGACATGTGTACGGGGGAGGTTTGTCCTAATTAAATTTAATAAAAAGAATCTAATGAGGGTTTGGGAAACTAATCACTAAGAAAACTTAATAAAAAGGATAGCGGAGGAGGAGTATGGATCACATCTGGTATGCATAAGGTTACGCTCCTGGAATTTATATTGAATGATTTTTTCCTGTGGGAGTTGGGATACCCATCTCGGATAACGAGGGGTAGCTCAACCTTGTGAGGCGATTTGGAAGATAGCATTCTCTGATATTGTTTGTGTGGCCCCTTTGCGGCTCAGGGGGCTCAGGGGGAATAAGAGTACCCCTAGCATTGGCTAGGAGGTACCGGTGAGGTCTCAACGGTTGGCAAGAAGGACTTGGATAGAGCGTGAGCGCGGGACAACAACAATGGAACCTTCACCTTCGCTTAAGGTACACATGTTTAAATTTCACAAGTTTGAATAGTTTAATTTATTTGGTTTTACATTAGCTAGAATGCGGTAAAGTTTTTGGGTTCTGTGGTGTAATCTTTGGGTCTGCGCTTCGTTATTGTGGTATAAATTGCCCATTTTGTTCACTATCACCTTCGAGTATTTCCTGAGAACCCCATAGATTTTACCTTGCTCCTTCCATGTTCCTTGTGACCTCTTAACTTTTCCTTTTGTTTATTATCTTCGCTTGGGTCGGTTCTTCTGTCCATAACCAGTCTTGACTCCCTGCACCTTCGGTGGGTACTTTGGAAATCATTTATTCTTTCCCTCCAAATCTATTGAGAGTGGATGGATAATTTTGTCTTTGTTTGTGCCTCCTAATTTCCGATAAAGTGAGTCCTAACAGAAACAAAACCTTAAAATGTCAATTTCTACACAATAAATCTGATTTTATAAAAAGGAAAAGGATCAGTCTTGTTATTTTCCTCTTGGCGTGAGAAGATGCCCAATGAGTATGGGAAGGTACCTTCACCCTCGCCATTCCATCTCTGCGAATTGTTTTTAATTTTTTTTTATTCCTCCCTTAATAGAAATTTACATGTAGACGGAGTTATAGCTTGTTTCATTATTGATATGGTGTGATAACGCTTTTAGAGGTCTTACTCATTGATTTAGTTCAATGGTTTTTCAAAGTTATAAGAATAAAAAAATCGACATCCATTATCGCTACTTGGTTACCAAACTAAATGATTCTTCCTTATAGCAAATCTTCGCCGCCAGACATCTGTTTATTTCTTCCTTGGGCTCGGTGATTTTTCCAGAATGCTAGGTGCACAAACATCTGTTTATTTATTCCTTAGGCTCGACGACTTTGCCAGAATTTAAAAAAAAAAAAAAAATTCAGTCTACTTGTCCCCAGTGATTTGCCCGAGATCCCTTTCCTGTAACAACAGTTCCTAGACTAGTGTTGTATTCAAGGATGACACATTTTCAGTGGGACAACCCTCGATATTTTTTGCAGTAAGCGATCTCGCTCTGCTGAACTGGTGGCCTCCTCACTGCCACTACTTTCGCGTTAATTCCATTCTCAGTATTAAACCTTGCTATCCTAAAATTTATTGAGGGAAGGAGTAAGGTGTTAATCCTACTATTAGTTAACTATTTAACTAGGTACTAACCAACAATTTAATTAAATTGTGTTGTTTAGTTGTGTTGTACATTCTCTTGAGATTTTAGTTAGAGTGATAGCACCTGATGACTTTTGATGGCCACCACTACGTACTCCATAACCAGACGCTCTTTTTAAATTAAGAACCCCCATATTAACGATGTTTACAGTTTCAACCTAACTATTTATTTCTTTATTATGGATGTTGTTATTGCAGTTGTGAATAAAACAACCACCATACCCCTTATTTTATTGTGATTATAACCGTCATATAATTGTTCAATTGATTAACAATTTTAATCATTTTTATAAGTTTTGCTTATGTTTAAAGGTTCCATTTTAATGGTGATTATAGCAGTTACATAATGGTCAACTATGACTAACAATTATAATAGTTATAATAGTTTGGCATCAACTCTAGATGGTCCCATTGTAATTGTGCTTATAATAGTTATATAACCGTTCAATTATAGTAACAGTTTAATAGTTTAATAGTTCTGCATTAACTTTAATGGTTCAGTTCAAATGTGATATAATAGTTTTATTATAAATTGATTATGAATATAGCATTTATCCCTTATAATAGTTTAAGTTCTTTGTGCAGTTTAATAGTTAAATTGTGATCCAAGTGATTTGGCAACGATGCAATAAAAACATTGAATGTGTATTGAAAAAAAAGAATAAATTGGATATATAACAGTTTTAGTGGTTAAACGATGATTATGGTAATTATATCTTACGATATCTTAAATCGTCTCTTTTTACAACCGTTAAAATAATTCCATTATGGTTATGGTGTTTAGTTCTTCAATAGTTTAACAAACTTCTTTTGCATCATATTAATGGTTAATGATGATCATTGTGTTTATCGCTTATAATAGTTGAATTTTGTTTACAACAGGGAACTAATTAAGGACATGTAAGATTCCTTAGTGTCGTCAATGGAACCCTCCTCGGACAAATTGTAATTATTAATCATAAGTTGTTTTATTCTTTATGATGTTTAAAGGGTTGTCTTATTCTAAGGAAGGAAGAGAAGTACTTTCATAAGTTTTCATAGTAGTTGAGGTTGGATTCTTGAACTTGAATAGTCCTAGGATGGTAAAATGCTACTAAGACACTTCTAGATAGATGCAATTTAACCTTGTTGTGTGTAGATTTCATTGTGTCTTGCTTGGCTTGATTGAATAGAGTGATTTCATTATAGTTTTCGTTTAATGTGTGACATAGCTAGTTGGTTTCAAGGAACGTTAGATTTTGTGTTTGATTGAGGATTAGAGTCTTTTTACGTTGTGCTTGGCTTCCTAGCATGCTTGCCACAATGTGGTGATGCGATTCCTTGAATTAAGATTATTTTGCACGTTAATCGATAAGCGCATATGATTCCTGGCTTGGGTCATGTGCTTCCCATTGAGGGTGTTGTTGTTCATTGTAATTGATGTTTGTACTTGGTTCTGTAACATTTTAATTTGATTGGTTTCTTTCTCACTGTGAAGGTTCCCGTTACTTATGTCATTGATGTTGGTTGTGATGGGTTGATATGATGATTGTCCTTAGCTTATTAGTCTTGTTATGCTTGTGTCAGATGGGATGTAGACACCCCCTTGTTCCTCAGAACAGTTGCCAGCCTTGAGACCTTAAATGATCAAAATCGATGGGAACCTGGGTTTGAGCGTTGCTTATGTGTCTTGGAGGTCCTAACCATTGTAGGGTAGGATGGGCGGGTAGTCATTTTTATTCTTCATTTGATTGAAGGTCGTATGTTGCTTCCAACTGCATGTTGTGCTAGTATGCTAGGTTGTTATGTTTGTAGGTTGTGTGAATTGCGTGCGTTGTGTTTGTCGTCGTGTTGCGATGTTTTGAGTGTATTGTGGTTATTACTTTCCGACTTAAAAGAAAAAAAAATTGCACTGGTTAGAGGCTTGTTTTCGTAACGACGAGGTTCGTTTCAATTGCACCATGATAGAAAATATTTTCATATTTTTCTATGTAATAAATTGATCTTAAACAAATATCTTAATTAAATTTAATAAATATCTTAAGAAAAACCCTCTTCAAATTTAAGAAAACATTTGTTCAAAATTTAGAAAAGTATGTTCATCACAATTTTATTTAAAAACTATACAAAGACTACTTAATTTAATGTATCATTCCATGACACACACAAGATGAGTTTACATCTACACGGGTTGTAGTTCCAACATGGAATCCTTCATCTTTGACAAAAAGATAAAGTTTATTGTAAAAAAGGTGGCACTCTGCACGAGTTATGGTAGATATGTATTTTTTGGTAGATATATATTTTGTAAAAGAGTAAAAAAATCCTTTTTTTTAATGATCTCATATAAATCCCAACTAAATTTTGAATCATATGTAGTATGTATAATCAACACAATATGAATACACACATGAAAAGTAAAATATTGAATAAAAATTGATAAGAAAAAACAAATGAAAAACACTTGTCAATGAATAAAACACATTTGTCATGAAGAGAAAAAAAAAAATCTACCATTCTCATGACATAAAGGAAAGAAACCATCTATATAAATTTAACATTATAGAATATATCTATAAAAAATCTACTCTAACAACAACTTAGTATATTGTATTAAGATCTATATTAAAAAATTGATAACATAATATATTATACATCAACATTTAATATCTAAATAAAATTGCTATAATAAAAAAGTGGTTAATATTATACTATAATAAATCAACATTAAATATCTAAAATAAAATTACTATAATAAAAAAAAATGGTTAATATTATATTATAATAAATAATAAAAATATATTTAAATATATAATTTATAAAAATGATTAATAAATATACATAAATAAAACTATTTTTAAAGTTTAAAAAATACAAATATTATCTAAAATATAAAAATGCTTTAACAAATAATATTAATTATAACTTAAAAAAATAATATGAAATCTAAATTAAAAACTTTTATTTAAATTTCATATTTTCTATACTTAAAAGTTTAAACTGAACTCTAACTTTAAACTTCAGATTTAATATGAATTATAAATTATAAACTTTAACGAAATAATATTAATTAAGAAATAATTTTTAAAACTCATAAATAAATTTTTAATATTTTTTAATATAAATTAAAAAAAGTTTAAAACCCTAAGAAAAAACAGTTGGCCCAAATAACAATTAATGAGCATAAGTAACATTATTTTGTCAAAACCCTACTCATTGGAGCGAGCTATTATATTGAAAAGCTGTAACTAAAGAAAGCTTTCATGGGCGGGTTACTTATTAACCGTACTGAACCGAGCAGCCGGTTGTGCATTATATTATAAAGAGAATTCATATTGACCGGTTATGTTATGGGCCGAAATCAAGTCTTTCCCGTTTGCAACGCAGCAAAAGAGTTTGGAGAAATTGATTAATCCTGGTGTTATCGGTTCTGAGTCGTCTCTCGCTGGTTGCTGGGTGGTGTGAATCTTCCCCACATCCACATATGTGGGTGGGGGCATTAATAGAAAAACTTTATAATAAAGTTTTTCTATTAATGCCCCCACCCACATATATTATAAAGTTTTTTTATTAATGCTCCTCACCCACATATCATCCACATATGTGGGTGGAGGGCATTAATAAAAAAAACTTTATTATAATAAAGGCTTTTTTATTAATGCCCTCCACTCACAATAGAAAAACTTTATTATAAAGTTGTGGGTGGGGGGCAATTAATAGAAAAACTTTATTACTTAATAGAAAATTTTTATTATAAAGTTGTGGGTGGGGGGACATTAATAGAAAAATTTTATTATAAAGTTTTTCTATTAATGCTCCCCACCCACAACTTTATAATAAAGTTTTTCTATCAATGCCCCCACCTACCCACCCACCCACATATGTGAGTGGGCGGGGCATTAATAGAAAAAATTTATAATAAAGTTTTTCTATTAATGCTTCCCCTACCCACATATGTGGGTGGGCGGGGCATTAATAGAAAAACTTTATAATAAAGTTTTTCTATTAATGCTTCCCCTAACCACATATGTGGGTGATATGTGGGTGGGGGGGCATTAATAAAAAAACTTTATAATATATGTGGGTGGGGGAGGCATTAATAGAAAAACTTTATCCCCCCACCCACATATTCATTGGAGCTAATGCATAAAATATTCTTTCACAATCTTCATAATCGATTAGCTATAGGATATTCAATCAAAGAAATTTTTTAACAAAGACTCAGGGCGCATGCATGCCCTAGCCTTTGTTTAAAATTTCTTTATAAACAGTTAATGCATGCATATCTTAGGGAAAGAAATTTTAAAGAGAGAATGAATGTATGTTGCAGATCATTGAAGGCACGTTCATGGTCCATCTGTACTTAATGGTGGGCATGTATGCAAAACCTAAAACAAAAATCTGGCATAACATCTATTGATGATCAGATACTTCTCACAAAAGGATTGATAGACCACCAGCATTTGATTGGGGTGGGGTAGTAGGTTTTTCTAATGGGGCATCACAAGAAAGAAGATATAAAGGTATACATAATATATAAAGGTAGATGATCGATTGTCAAAGGAAGCATTGTCTTTGGAAGAAGGTGACATATATTCGTCACATGAAGCATATGGACAACAAGAAATTTTTGAAAGAATTGAAATCAGTTCTTAGATAAATCATCAATGGACTATTTGAACATATATACAACATACAACCATGAATACAGGATCAAAAGATGTATTAAAGACAAAAGACGAAAAGCTTCTTGTAATTTATGAAAAAAGACTTGTTATATTTTTACTTAATATAGAAGTTTTTTCTTAGTGAAAAAAAAAAATCTACTCATCAAATAACTTAGAATTATGTTTCTTTTTTTTTAACTTCTTAAACACTCACATCAATTTTACATAATCCAAGGTTTTATATTTTTTCTCTACGACTATTGATAAAAATATATTCACTCCCTATAAACATAAATTGTTTATATAAAATAAAATTCACTCCCTATAAACATAAATTGTTTATATAAAATAAAATATTCTTTGGACATTTTTATTCCACTAATTTTAGTATGGGATGCTAGATGCGAAAATTAGAGCAATGCAATGTAGAGATTACAATTTTGGATAGTGGAGAAG
>ML813092.1:79705-92569 GCA_009831015.1 Picea engelmannii
ATATTGTCGCAATGTGACGAACATAAATATGGTTGACCTTGACTGACCATGACCATGGTTGACTATGGTTGACCATGGTTGACAATGGTTGAACATGGTTGGCCTTAACCATATTGTAATAATGTGACGAACACAACGATATTGTCACGATGTGAAGAAAATGAATGGCCATAACAATATTTTTCGTAATGTGACGAGCATGTCTTGTCATAAAATACTAGCTCTTGTATTCTTTAATAAATGAACATTAATAAACAATTTTTTTTTAATAAATGAATAGAAATGAAAACGTAAATATGTGATACGATAGATTACATTACAGATTACAAATCAGATTACATATCATATATATATATATATATATATATATATATATATATATATATATATATATATATATATATATATATATATATATATATATATATATGTCATATGATATATGATACATTACATATTAAAAAAAAATAACATATTATAAATCTATTATGCAAAGCTTCTAGATTACAGAACAGTGGAAATTACATTATACGAGCCATGCAATTGAATTTATACATCTTGCATTTAAATAATTCTTTCATTTATAGATAATTGTAAGCTTACCTATTTTACAAAACAATGGTGAAAATGTATGCAAAGGAGCGCACACGAGCCACAAAAGGAGTGAACAAGAAAGGGTTTTGTCATGGTCTGCTTTGAATACAAATTTTAGGACCGTCGGGCTCACAGAGATCCAAGATCACATGAAAAATCATGAAAATGTATGTGAAGGAGTGCACCAGCCAGGGAATGAGCGAACAAGCTAGGGTTTTGTCACAGGATGTTTTGAATACAAATTTTAGGAGCGTCGGGCTCAGAGAGATCCAAGATCACATGAACGGAGTAGTGGGTAGAGGCGAATGCGCCATCCTTCCAGGTGCCATCCTTTCACTCCCTCGACACGTGCCATTCCAGTTAAATGAGAGCCGACATATAATTATTCTCTTAAGCACAATCAATACCTAATTAGTTAACGTGGCAATTTGGTGGCTAATCACAGCATCTGTGTGCAGATAGTCCTCCTTGTTTGTTAGCATTTGTTGTCGAGAGTTCAAGAGAAGAAGACCTGTCAGCTACTCCACAAAAGTCTTTGGAGCATATTGACTCCACCTGGAAACACAGGCATCAGGCCATTCCACGTCGAGTCTTTGTCGAGTCTTTGAATCGTTGATCATTTCGAGTCTGTGAATAATTAATCATTTTGATGAAGATTGAACGTGGCAACCAATATGCATAATGCCATTTCATGTTTCACATGCCAACAAATGCCCGCCGGAACTGAAACCTGTCCAAATATGATACATGTTATCATTACTCCCGCTGCAACTTAAACCTGTCCAAATATTATACATGTTATCCACAACCAACTCTTCACATTCATAAAATCATGTTCACTATTAATCCGAGCTAAATAATGAATGTGGAAACGAAGCGCTCTTTACATATTAATCCTGCTTAATCAATTAAACGTGGAAATTGATGGCTAGGGAAGTAATTCCTTAATCATATTAAGTAAATGTGAAAAAGTAAACAAGGAAAATGTACGCTTTCATAAATGCAAGGAAGTTATGAAATTAAATGTCATTCATTGATTTGGGACGACGGCGAAGAATATGCCAGCATCTTTCATTGCTGGCCATAAGATTAAAATTTATGATTAAAAGGTTAATTAGTCCATCAATTCCCATAGGGGGGACGCCTATATGTCAATTTGACAATTGTTTAACAGTATGTTCATTAAACATGTAACATCCCGCTCTGGTGCACTGAGCAAACTTATTCTTTGAGGACACTTGCTCGCAAGTGATCCGGATTTTTATGCTATTAAAACCTTTGACTTTGATTACGATGTGTTATGGGTTGATGACATGTTGTTTTACTACATTGACATAGACAGGTGCTATTGACTCGGTTTTAATGAGTGTGTAGGGTTTTGGACCTTGAGGATGCAGAGGCATCGATGGAACCCCTTGGACTCTGGATCGAGTCAGGGAGAGTGCCTTTAGGGGTTTGATTGTTTTACTGTGATATTAGTACATCCGACTAGATGATATGATGTGGATATGTTCTGACATGATTTGTTGATGATGCAGGCTGACGATAGCTTGCCGACCAGACTCACATATGGAGTAAAGGGGTCGCACACGACTACCAGAGGTGTTGAGGGAGAGGTGTGGACAGCAGCCCTGCCACAACCTACTAGCACTCCCGCCGTGGTTCGAACCATAGGTTAACGATTACCTAGTTCGAGAGGATCGACGATGTCGTGAGGGCAGACTGCGACAGTCTCTCACAATGATTCTAAGGGGCACGCAATAAGGCGGGGGCCTTATTCCTTAGAAGCGCTTAGTCTCCCACATGTTCACCTGGCAGAGTGTTGACTCCAGGTGTTATTGATGTCTACCAAATCATTCAAGAGGCGAGTGGCACCCTTGGAGCACGTAGTGCGTCCTGAAGGGCACGTCGCGCAAGGGAACATATGAGGCGAGTGGCACCCTTGGAGCACCTAGTGCATCCTGAAGGGCACGTCGCATTGATGATGACAAAGGGATGAACCTAGATGGCCCTAAGGCAAATAGCAGGTTAAGAAATTTTAAAACAATTTCCCTAATTAAATGTCACCCAGTACAAAATCTAAGTACTAAGTCTAAAATTTCGCTAGGGGTTAAATTTTGTCTACCTTTAAAAAAATTATTAATTATAAAAAAAATTATAAAAAAATAAAAAGATAAAATAAAATAAAATAATAAAAATTAAAATAAAAACCACTTAAGTAATAATTATGGTCTTCATAAAATTTTGTAACATGAAGGGAGTAAGAAATTAAATTATGCATAAGAAATAAAATCTGTGGATATAAAATGTAAAGAGGGAATTAATTATTTTATCTTTTGATAAATTAAAAAGATACTAAATTAATGATAAAAGGGAAAAGGGGTTACATTCCACACCTACCTTTTTGAGTTCTAAGTAAAAGAGGAAAGAGGGAAAATAAAAAAAAATAGGAAACTAAGAAAAAGAGGTAACATAAAAAGGAAAAGGGGAACTTAAGGGAAAAAGTAGGAAGTCAACTTAGTAAAGAATCTACATTTAAAAACCTTCTAATTTTAAACTGAATTAGCAACTTCATAATAGGGAAAGCCTTTAAAACCTGTAAGGGAATTTGGGGACACTTAGGAGTGATTCTAGGAGTAACTCTAGGCGGGTGAGGGAAATAAAGATAATTACTTAATTAAATAAATAAATTCATGGAGGATTGTAGGGGATGAGGGACACTTGTACAGAGAGGAAATTTTAGGAAATTATTTCTAAAACTTTAATTAAATGAGATTTTAGGAAAGAAAGGAAGTTTGAAACTCTATAAAATAAAGGAAGGAGAATGATGAAGGTCATCTTCTATTTGTGTAACGTTACGCTACAGAAATATTTACTTGACTAATTTACTTGTGGAGAGTTGGGATACCCAGCTCGGAGAGGAGTGGTATCTCGGCCTTGCAAGGCGAGTTGGGAGCTAGACGAAACCTATGGATAGTGTGTGTGGCCCCTTTGCAGCTCGGGGGGCTAAGGTGGAAGAAGAGTACCCCTAGAATTGGCTAGGAGGTACTGGTGAAGTCTCGACGGTCAGTGAGTGGGAGTTGCACGGAGCGCGCAGTCGTCACTCACAGCGGGCGAACAGACAACGGTACTCTCTTTTCATTGTATAGTATATGTTGTAGGTTTTATGCTTAGATTTGCATGTTGATTAGGTAAGTAAACAAAATGTTTAGATTGATGACTGAATTTCTTAGCCTAGCTCGACGATGGTCGACTCCCTTGGCCTTTGTATTCCGTGACATCTTGACCACCTAGCTATGTTGTTGGTGACCTTCTTGGTTGTTTAGCCTTCATCCCAAGCTCACCAGTCCTCACCTGAGCAGTCGTCCAGGAGCTTGATCTACGGTTGTCACCTTAGCGTTAAAAGACCTATGGATCTCAATGCCCTGCTTTCCTGTGTGAGGATGATGAAGCGAAGGACAAAACCACCTTTCGTCTACCTCTGTTATTGTCCTTGGCAGTTTGTTGTCATGCACCTTTTTGCAATTGAATCTCTCTACATTTTTCCATTCATTCTAGGCAAATTTAGTCTACGCTGATACATCTCTTGGCGAATTTACTATGTGTTTTTTTGCGTCCTTTTACAATTGGTCTGCCTAGAAGCCCTGCCATTTTAAATTAAAGGAGAAAGTGCTCCGCTCTTTTTATATACATCAGGCCTGCGAATTTCCTTTATGTCTTACCTTGTCTAGCTTTAATTAATAAACATCTGCCCTTCTCAAATTCTGGGCATGATTGGCCATCCCTGCCCTTGTCTGCGATTGACTTCTTGCTGGAGTTCTTGAACCACGAATACAAATCCAATCCTTTCAGTATTGACATATGTGAATTTGTGCTCTATGTTGGGATAGCAACTCGTTGAATGCTCTGCATTTTACTGGTATAGCGAAGGTAAATTATTAACCGTAATTTTATGCCAATTTTAACCAATGTGAATTAATGACAGCAGATTGTAAATTACACTGTCACGGAATTGGATTTAAATTTTACTGTAGATTAAATGGTAAATTATACTGTAGGTTGTAAAATACACTGTAGATTGTAATTTGGACAGTAGATTGTAACTATACTGTAAATTAAATTGTAATTTATGCTGTAAATTGTAGCGAGTGTAAATCTGCGTACCGTAACTGTATGCATATTTTTACTGTCACGATTGTTATTGTTTACACAATATTTTCACACGCAATAATCATGTTCATGCCAGGTTCACACAGGCTACTGCTTGCACAATGATTGCCCCAACGATAATACTGTTCTCTCCATGTTACACAGTATATGGATTTCACCCGTTTTTGCACACAGCGGTAATGCGGGTCGCACAATGTTTACGCAGTCGTTTAATAGCTTTCATGGGTATAGATATGGCTTATGGTTAGTGATACATTTTGAGGCAGAGTTATAGATTGATAGTGTTTTT
This sequence comes from Picea engelmannii, assembly GCA_009831015.1. Lineage (NCBI taxonomy): Eukaryota > Viridiplantae > Streptophyta > Pinopsida > Pinales > Pinaceae > Picea > Picea engelmannii. The sequence goes on from ML813092.1 coordinate 84,759, forward strand.
CATGACTCTTAGCATTTTCCTTACGGTGTGTATTATCGTTACTGCCAAAGTTTTAAATTCGTCCGTGGTTAAATTCCCAACTTACATCCAAATTGTTGTGTTGTATGTTGCGCTTGACAGCGTTTGCCTGCTGATATTATCATTTTCCCAGTGTTATGATTTGGTATTACATCTGCGTTGGAAGCAACACCACCCTCTGCGTTTGGGATGGCATTGGCATTTGACAGCAAAGCTATCGTTACCTCCAGCGTTCTGTCAAGGTTGATTTTTCACCATGCTATTCAGATCTTCACGATTTGGGACAACGACTTTGCAGTGTGGATAGAGAATGCGTGGACAACTATTAATGAGGTGTTACAGTAAGTGTCAGCGATACTATTCTTGACAACGATAATAATGGACAACGATAATTTAATTGACAGCGGTAGTAATTATGCCCTTGAATTACTGTATAACAAGCATATTATCAAATGTGTACCTTATGAGTTGTGGTCACATGGAACTTGGAAGGTTTAAAATTCCAGAGTGGTGATACGTCTACCAAGAAACCTGCTAGGTTGTGGACAAAATGAATTTGAGGGCTTGTTCCATTCCTTTTTAAAATAGGGCGTGCCTTTCTATTTTGTTTGTTTATCTGGCTTTTGATCCTTCAAATTTCTAATTAACATTGTCTCTAGCAAGGCCACCAAGAGGGCCCATTGTTTCTGTTAGAAGGGACAGATTATGCCTTGGAATGTGTTGGGCAATTTATTCATTATCACGTTTCCAGTATTGGACTCAATACCATTTCAATTTCGGAGACTGGGAAAGATTTCCTTTGTTCCAACTTTTGTAATCATTGTCATTTAGTGATTTTCTAGTTGGATCTAGCTGCCATCATGCAGGCTAGAGGTAATTTCTTGATCTTAGATCCTTCTTTTTATTTCTTATTTGTGTAATAGTTTTCATTGCCTTAAAATATCTAAAGGACGAGGGGAGGTCAGCGGTGCCTTGGTTAATTGATTTTATTCTTCCTTGTCATATTCATCTAAATGGTATATTGCAAGCGAAATAATTAACCTCGAGTCCTAGCATCTACATTAAAGAAACTTCATCCTCGAGACCTAGCATCTAGATTAAAGAAACTTCTTCTTATAAGTGCATTCTCATGGTCTATTTTTCTAAGCAACCTTCGAAAAAAATGCACTGGAACACAAAGAAAGACAAATTATAAATGTCGGCAATTGATAATGTCCCCTAATTGGAACTATGTAATAGTAGGCAGTTGGAACTTAAAAACCTGTATTGCAGAGGAATTGTATCCTCTTGGGGGAGAAGATTCTAGCATGCAATCTTGTCAAATACTATTTTTCCTTTATTCACGTGCTTGCAGGGATTCCAAGAACAATGTTATTTATGTGATGTGCTTGTACACTAAGTTTATTATGCTAGACTTTGCAATCTCCTAATTGATGGTAGTTTAAATCACCTACATTCACCCATGTATTTCCTCGTATGTCCTTGACGGGTTAAGGGTTGTGCTGATATGGAAGGATTTCTACCAATTTTTGGGTGGTTATATCCTATTCGTCAACTTTGGATTGATGAGGTAATTAAATTGCTAGGCTAACATTAAGGGGTGGGTGAAGTCCTCTTGTTAGCATCTTGGCTCCTAGTGAGTTGGTTTCAGCTAGAGTCCTTGGTCTAGATAGGGTTGTAGCGCCAAGGGTATCATCGCGCCTATCGCATGCGGACGGCATGATTCCTGACGAGGGGATCATTGTGCGCCCTTTTGGATAGAGGTAAAGATGACTTGGTTAGGGTCTTACCTCATTGCAAGTTTGTCGAACTTGTAAGTTCATTGATGGCGCCTGGGTTGCAATGCATCCCTGTGTTTGGTGGCGTTCCATCGAGGTTCTAGCTACCTGGACCTTGAGGCTGTTGTGTCAGGATGGGTAGTCATTTATGTTTGTCCTTTATTCCTGCATGTTGCGCCCTATTGCTCTTCTGCTAGTGCAAAGAGTCTTAGTGGTCGATCACCTGATTGGTGGGCATGTGTTCATCGTCTAGGTGCGGTTAACTATGTACTCTTTGCCTTCTTGCTTGGAAACAAATTTTTTTTTTCTGCTTCGCTTGTAGTTGTAACGTTGGGGTGGTTACAAAACATGAAATGAATGATAATGAGTTACTTTTTTCTACAACAATGTAACTATTATTAAACTTATGTTTTTAAGAAACTAAATATAGTGCAACAATCTACAGAGACTCTATTTTACTATGACTATAATTTTGAATATAACGGATGAATATTATAATTTCTAGAATTTTTTGAAGTTGACTAAGATGAAAACGTTGCATATTTTTACTTAAAACTAAAATTCAAATATACCCTTTTGAAAAGAACAGTTTAAAGATTATGAATATATTTTTTTCAAATTTTTTCACTGCATATTTTTAGAGATACTGATATTTCATTTCACCGAATCATAATGTTTGCTGAAAATATTATGTACTGATTTTTTTTTTAAATAAAATAAAATTAGATAAAAATAAAGACAATGAAAAAAAATTATAAGAATTGAAAGTAGATTCAATTTTGGAAATGTTGGTATCATTTTCAAAACCAAATTCTCAGTATTTGCAGGATTTTGCAACCTTCGAAGTTCAGTTAAGCTTGGGGCAATTCTCTGGTTTTAGTTTTCAGTCTCAATTTCCTTTTTTTTCGGCCGAAAGGCCAAAATCTAACGGAAATTGTAAAAACTGAACGGTTTCTAAGGTTTTTGGCCGAAAGGTTGTCGAATGAATTTCGTCCAACGAAAAAAATGAAATGACATGTCGTGTTGTTTCATTTCGTGCCAAATTGTATAAATAGGCTTTCGGCTGAACACATTTAACACAATTCATCGGATGGACAGATAGATATAAGCTCGGGGATAGGGATTTCAAAGTATTTCTATTACTGATTGTAGTTGTATTCTTTTGTTTCTTTATTTCTTCCCTCTATTCCATGGGCTTAATCGAAGGATCGATATCGATACATGGTGGTTTTCTAGAGCACTTAAACAAAGTTTTGAATCATCTTTTTGGGTTTTTTTTAATAAGGTAATTGATGTTTGTTCAAGAATTTATAGGAATAACAATTTATATGTTGAAGGATAAATGTTGAGCATTTTTTCAAGGTGAAGTCTTTGTTGAACATATATTTTACAGATAACTATAAAATTCATGGGAAACAAAAGTTTGCGCAAGAGAAAATATGATCGCACTCGAGATGATACTCGCCAAATTGAACAAAGAAAAGAGATTTATTGGAGAAAGAAACAAGAACGTGCAAATATTGAAGAAAGAAATGATGATAATGTCAATAGAGATTTTCGACAAGAAACATTTCAACTAGGTATGCATGCACATACGATGATCGAGCACACGACACAAATCAAGCGATTGTATTCATAAAGTACAGAATTCAAAGTATAGAATTCAAATTTAAAATATTGTAAATAATATAATTGATTGTAATTACAATTTGATGTTTTTCAAAAAACATAAATAGATTTTTCTCATAATATCGAAGAAGACATTGAAACCGAAATTGAAGCAGAAGACGTTGAAACCGAAATTGAAGCAGAAGACGAATCACCTATAGGTATCTACATAAATCTAGATTAATACAAGATGAACACTCAAGTATATATAACTTAGTGAATTTGTGTTTAGGTTATGTTTTTTAATATAAACTTTAAATTGAAATATGGAGGAGAATCTATCAACATTGATGATGAAATATTAGAAAATGTTGATACTGGCAAATTTGGGAAGAAAAAAGATAAGCATTATATAAGATATCGAACTAAGAATATGTATAATACTTTTTTCAAAGATGAATCAATAATATTACAAGCTCAGCTTTTACTTTGTCTATTGAAGTCAAGAAAGTTAAAAGAAGCTACATCATTATTGGGTATTCAAAAGTCGAAAAAGGTGCAACACAATGTCTTTAACAATATAACTAGTGTATTAAAAGCTTTTGGAAAATCTCGAAAAGAAGATGTCTTTGTTTCACGTAGAACGTTACAAACAACAATTGTTTCAGGGACCAATATAAAATATCGTTTTACACGACACATGGCAAAAATGATGGGAACGTCAAGAAAAACATTGCACAAACATAGAAAAAATCATTTCCAAATAGATGTAAATGATGAATTGGCTTGTTGGACAGTGATTTCTAGACAACCCTACAAAGATAGACTTGCAGAAAATGTTAAAGAATTGGCCCATAATTGTTGGTTAGAAGAATCTCATGTTTCACTACATACAAAGGATGTGTTGCGACGAAGAATAGCATGAAATCAATATGAAGAACATCTAAAACATATATTGCCAATGACACAAATAGAGTTATTTAATAATTTCAAAGAAGAGCACAAAGAAGTTAAATTTCCATCAATACATTTGTGCAACAAAAACCATGGTTTGTTAGACCCATCATTGTCCGTGACACATGTTGTTGTCATTATCATGTGGATTTTGAGTTGTATTACGACACTTTTTTGGATTTTGGTAAACTTTATGGCCAGGTTCACCTCCTCCTTCCACATTCCATGTTTTTATATTTGAAATTCTATGTGAAAGAGAAAATGATGATTTATTTTACAAAAAAAAATGTGTTGGTGGAAAGAAATGTGATCGTTGTGAAAATCTAAGTTTGGTTCATTCAAATTATCATATTGATATGAATGATCAATCATTTTTTAATATAAGAGTTAATTGGAAGAGATATGAATATATGAGAAGCATGTCTCCACGTTCTTCAAATGTTATTTCCAAAAGGATTGATTTGAAGGTCGATAAAATTAGTGTGATAGAATTTTTGAAGAAGTTTGAGGAAGAAATATATAAATACACCAAGCATTCACATAGATCTCGATGGAAAGATCTACAATTCAAACAATCCTGTGAAGTGTTTCCACCAGGGACAATTTTGTATGTAGTTGATTTTGCAGAGAATTACACATTCGTTGCACAAACGGAAATACAGAGAGAATATTATCATTCTAATCAAGTCACGATATTTGTCCACATTCTATATAAACATGCTCAATGGAGTCTTCCAAACATAGAAAGAACCAACGACAATCGGCGTGTTATTAAAGAATATCACTTTTATATAAGTGACGATCGAGCACACGACACACATTATGTACAACATTGTTTTGATAAATTTTATGATTCATTGAAAGAACATGAAATCAGATTCGATCGACATTGGATATGGTCCGATGGGTGTGCAGTTCAGTTCAAATTTGCACGATCATTCTATTGGTTATGTCATCTTCATAAAAAATTAAACATTACACATTGTTGGAATTTTTTTGTGACTAGTCATGGAAAAGGAGAGCACGATGATGCAAGGGCATGTATAAAACGAGCACTTCGAAGGTATCATTTGAACCCTCATTTCGATCAATTTGAATCTTCTTGTAACACCCTATTTCCCCCAGTTTGTAAAAATAACTAGACTGGCCAAGAACTGTGGCAAACTCATAAATGTGAATATGTGATGTAAATGGACCTTGTGGAAAAGGTCAATAAATGTGAATAACATTATGAATTTATATTGCAATACTGCTGAGAGGGGATGTGTAGAAAAAGGGACCACGATGGCGGTGGAAGGCGCCTGGAAAGGTGGTGTTAACTTCCACCGAAAATTAATACCGTATTTGGACTCCACTGGCCCGAAGAACCAAAAGCGGCTCGCTGGCCCTGAATTAAATGTCTCACCGGTTGGCAGGTAGATGGCTCCTCAAAAATTTAATGAGGGATGGGGAGGTGAACCGCTTATCTGTAGAGCCATCATGACTGATCAACGCAAGGGAAATCATGCCACACGCAACCTCACAAGAGGATAAGGCATGGGGTAGAAGCGATTGGGGGCAGACGTGAGGGGAGAACTCTGGCATTACACAGAGTGAGTGATAGAAAAGAGGAAGTATTGCAACCTTCACTCCTGGTCACTGGAAAATGGAGACGCAGTCTCACAGCATCATGGTCTCAGCTCGGGGGTGGCTAGTGGTAAATTCGTTGGGAGTCGCTAAGCCTATGGTTGGGTGGAAACAAGAACCCCTCTCAACAGTCGCATAACCCCTGGTGTTATTTATGATAAGTGTTTTGCCTCTGGCATCTTGAAATATATATATATATATATGTTTATTCTAATGATTATGCCCATAAGTTGTGAAACTGTGAATGAATTCATTGTAAGAATGTTTGTAGGATGTTTTGATCAGTACTAGTAGTTGTATATTGGTATGGAAGAGACTACATATGGCATATGTCCTCATGAATTTTTATTTACATGCGTACTGATCTAATTCAGACTTCATGACTGATTCTCGGGTGGACGATACCCTTATCTACCTCAGATAGTACCCTGAGTAAATCTCCCCATAGAGATACCCTCCTTGAAAATCCCATCAAGATCCCAGAAAGTAAATGTGAAGGCGTAAAGTCTTAGTAACCCTGCATGAGGAGAAACGATCCTCTTGAAAACCCGAGATGGCAGCATAAGGATGGAATATCGAATTGACGGATGATATTCCATCGGGAGATCTGTGGTCACTCACGAACGTTAGATCGGAAGGAGAAGATGGAGTGTTAAGTGCCTTAACCTTGATAGGTGTTGATCGATGGACGAGACTCCATCGGGAAATCTGCGGTCACACCCGACCGTTAAGTTGGTAGGAGAGAGTAGAGAATTAAATGACTTACCACTTAGATTTCATGTGTCTTCGTGGTTAGCAAAAGAGTTTAGGACCGTATACCCCCAAGGTCCATGAGAGTATTCGGACCGTGGATCTTTCCACATTCAGGAAGTCGTGGGAGAGCCCACAAGTAGGGAATCTGTCCAAGCTATCAGATCTCAGCTAAAAAAAAAACCCGACAGTCGTTGGATCTGTCAGGAGTTACCCGAGGGTTAAGACTCCAACGTATAGGGGCGAAAAACCCTTGAATAGATCTAAGTCGTCCGATTGACGGAGGCCACGTGTCAATATATCTCCCATTACGGGAAATCGGGGATTGCGGAATTGGGATTCATGTTGACAAGAAATCGGGACTTTCCATTGTGGAAATCCCAGGATAGATCTAAGTCATCCGATTGACGGAGGCCACATGTCATAAGATCTCCCATTATGGGAAATCGAGAATCGTGGAATCGGGATCCCTGTTGACAAGAGATCGAGACTTTCCATTGTGGAAATCCCAGGATAGATATAAGTCGTCCGACTGACAGAGGCCGCATATCGTAAGATCTCCCATTACGGGAAATTAGGAATCATGGGATCGGGAGTCCTGGTGACAAGGGATTGGGACTCTCCAAGGTGGAAACCCTAGAGCAGTTGTGGGTTGTCCGATTTAAGGAGGTGACGTGTTGAGAGATTACCCATTTTGGGAAATCGGGAATCGAGGATTTAGGAGTCCTGTTGACAATAGGTCGGGATCTTGCCTTGATAAATCCCGACGGAAGAGAGGTTGTGGTCATATGGGAAGAGGTCGTATTGACCAGTTCTTAACCCAAGGGACTACTCACCGATTAAGGCTCATTCAACACTTCGGCATTTCGGCATTCGGGATACCGAAGGGCATGCTCCCCTGTACTCTCAAACCCCGAAGTCCAGACTTATAAACCCCGAGACGTTAGCATATGGTTAGGCTCTGATGAATGTTCATGATCCTCTTGGAGGATCTTGGGACTGGGATGACCGTCAGATGCGAAGAAGAGATGTCAGTTTTACGCTAGGGCACAAATTCGCATAAGGGTAAGTAGCGAG
>ML813093.1:19720-47970 GCA_009831015.1 Picea engelmannii
TGATTCATGGTAACATCTCCCTCCACTACAATCTCTGGAACACTTAATCCATATTCAAGAGAAAATTCCACATAATGAGAACTTAAATATTGCAAATCTATGGAAAGAAGAGCCTCCAGACTCTTAATGATGCGAATGGAAAACTACTCACACAGACCTACAACTACCAGGGGACTATAATATCAACTCCTAGCAACTTGAGGCCGCCCAAAGAAGAATTCACAAGAGGGAGGGAGCAGACATCTTGCGTTGGGGGAATTTCCCCAAGGGAACATTTTCCATCAAAGAGGCATATGGATTAAAAGCCCAATTCCATCTCCAGCCAAAAGAAGAAATATGGCATAGAATTTGGAAATCCAATATATGGCCAAAAGTATCTGTCTTCCTTTGGCTTCTTATGCAGAACCAAATATTAACATGGAAAAATTTGAGGAAAAGATGGTTCATTGAGCCCTTGGTTTTCCATCTCTGTAAAGCTCAAGAAGAATCAATGGAACACCTACTAAATCAATGCCCCTTTAGCCTCAACCTATGGAATGAAATTGCAAGTACTATGAGAACCACAAACAGGGTAGGAGACAAAATCACTCTCACCATCAGTAGATGGAAACAATCATCTTTCTCCAACCCCATCCTCAACTAAACATGGAAGCTATTGTTGGGTTTTGTGGTCTGGAAAATTTAGAAGGAAAAGAATCGGTGAATCTTTCAAAACAAGTCTTCTAATCACACCTTTGTCTGGTCATAAATCTTTGGATTCATTTAGGAAACCATAAGATCTCGACAATGGAATATTGAAGACTTCAAGGCTAGACCTAGTGAGAGACTCATACTATTCAAATGGAGGCTCAATCTGGATCTTATCCAACAAAACTTAAATACTAATTAAAGACTATGTCATCACCAAATCACACTGGTTTGGCACCGCCCCCCTGGTGTCGAGAAATTGAATTTTTATGGTGCCTCCAAGGCCAACTCAGGACCAATAAAATATGGTGTAATACTCAGAGACAACAATGGTCGAATCACTCACATTCGGGATGGTAATTTAGGCATTGGTTCCAACAATTCAACAGAGATTTGGGGCCTGATACGTGGGATACAATTGGCCTCTCACATGAATATTAGAAAATTTATAATTGAAGGTGATTCCCAGATTATCATATCCATGGCCACAAAAATTATCCATGCATCAGATGCAGTGAAATTGTCATCTAGTTGGTGCCTCCTTTACCCTCTAAATCTCCTAAACACTCTGTTGCACTATGGCCTTAGACTTATTCCCTCACATGGTCACAAATAATCCAACATGATTACAGATAAGCTGGAAAACAAAGGTGTCTCCTTATCAAGTGAAGACCTATGTTTCAGAGCATACCACATTCCCACACCATCTATACCCATGCAATGTCAGTAATTATCCATATTGGATTGCACTACCCTGACTGTGGTGACATTTGTCCAGCCATGCAATTTAAGTTAAGGTCCTCAGTCTCCACCTCCTCATTTCTTAGTGTTCTCTTGAGGGGGATCTATGCCATGAAATATTGGTTCGTAGATGTTCACACATACATAAACTTAATTCTTTGGATCCCTTCAATGGAAATGGGGGCAACACGCATGACATGGGAGGAGAGGCTTTCAACTCCAAAGAAGGAGCCATGTATGGGTCCGCCTCTAGATCCTCAACTCATGGTTTCCTTCCCTCCCTCACTTGACCCTCTAGCCTCGACCAGTATAGACATGGATGTTGATCCTCACAAAGAAATTCAAGATGAGCTCTGGGATCCAACTATTATTGAAGAAGAGTCTGCATGTGATTCTCCTCAAACTCCTGAAGTTGCTCCAGATATCCAACTTCCAGGCAAGGCCCCTCCTCCATATGGCCTATTAGCATACCAAATCCAATTGGTGTTCAACCTAAGAAGGGATGTGGTTGAACTACTCTTTGGTTTGGAATTTCTCAACTGACATCTGGACATTTTCATGGATTCTCTCTCCAACCCTTCCAACAGTGGAAGCTTCCTAGCTTGTCGCCAACCTTATCCATTCACTGCTCCATGGGACACTCCTCCTAGAAACGATGGCGCATCGCACACACCAGGAATTTGATTTCTCTTTTATGCATATTATGAGTTTCTAGTTCTTTTTAGACAGGATAGGTAGACGACAATTTTTGGAATGTGTCAGCTCTAGTTTTAATCTATTTTAGCTCTATATTTTTGAACTATGAAAGACAATGGTACATGGCCCTAATGCCGACCTATTTTCCACACATGGTAGGCCACGTGTCAGGGCCCGGACATATGTATGATTTTGATATTATAAGGTAATACAAATCTTTTATTTACAAAAAAAAAAAAATGTTTTATTATTATTTCAATTTGTTATGTTACATGAACATATCCCCCATAATGGGTTGTAGAGCCCCTAAGAGTGATAAAGAGGAAAAATTAGAAATAGAAATATATAATGGGATTCTAAGATTTATTGAGTTTGTAACCATCTTCTTGATTAAATTTGTTTGGAGGTTTCTCAATTTCCAATGCTTCCCGAATGATTTAAAAGGAGTAGTGCAGGGTAGGTGCGATGATTTTGGTTTGAATAAAATAGACAAGGTGTTTGGTGTTATGGTAATGCAAGACAATAGAAAAGTTAGTAAAATTATTATGATGAGTATCAACTATATGTTCTTTAAGGTGAGATTGGATTGATTTCCCAGTTTGATCGATATAGGATTTCCCATCAGAATAGAGAATCTCGTAAAGATCTTGAGATGAAAGAGGGTTAGATTTATCTTTGACGCTTCTAAAAAGTTTCTTAAGTGTTTTGTGAGGTTAGAAATAAGTTCAAATACTATTTTTGGCTAAGATATTATAAATATGATAAGTAATTATGTGAATGTAAGGGATTTAAATTTGGCCTTGGGGAGAGGAGGCAGGGAGGGGATTCTTGGATTTTTGTTGGAAGACGAAGCGGGGAGCTCGATTAATTTGGAAATGGAATAGCCATTGGCTTGGAGAGTCTTAGTAAAGATGGATATTTATATGTTAAATATTTTTTTTTTGGGGGGGCAGGGCAGAAATTTGAATGGTTCTCGATACCCGAATTTTAAGAATGACATATTTTATGGTAAGGTGGTGGTGGGATTGGGCATGAAGAGATATGTTGGTGTGTATTTTATTGATAAACATGGTGGGAGTGGGGACCATCAAATTACCTGGTGACTAGAATATCAAGGAATGAAAGAAAATTATCCTATTGGGTTGTCCTTGTAAATTTAATGTGGGGAGATAAATTGTATTGTTGAACATTCCCATAACACCAAACACCTTATTTAATTTAATCAAACCAAAATAATTGCACCTACGCCCTATGACTCCTCTTGAATAATTAAGGAAGTGATCCTCAATTCTATATGTAAAATTGAAAATGCAACAACATATTAGACTGACACACAATAATAAAATGTTGCACACTACAAAAATACATAGAAAATGAAAGAGAAAAACCACTGGAAGTACAAAGTAAATGACCATTGATTGTATATCAACAAGAAGACACCCTTTTTATCAAACTGGGTGATTTTTTTTTACAGCAACAACAAGAGACTTGTTGTTTTTATTTCTAACTAAAAAGCATTGTTTTCACTTTTTATTAATTAACTGCCTGACGAACTAGAATGCTAATTATTTATTAAGAAACACCCTACTCCACTAGATTGGTGAGGGAATATTACAATAGTAATTATTGGAAATATTCTAATTCTCTCCTACCGGTTGGCGAAGGAAGGTGGACGTCCTTCCTCGTGGCCCAAGAAGCCCTCAACCTCGAAATTGAGAAACATCCTAATAACTTTAATCGGGAAGAAAATTACAAACTCAGTCACTCTTGGAAGCCCATCATCAATCATTTTTATAAGAACCCCCTCCACCTCTGCATCTTATATTTCTCCTCCTCGTCTTCATTACCTCTCTTTAATCCATCTCCATCTTTCAGTATTCCTGGACTTTTCCCTCTTGATCATTCTTTCTATCCCACGTTTTGAATCTTTTGTAACCTCTTCTCTTTACATTAATCATTATTTATTTGATGTATTTTTATTAATTATATATTTTTCTTTCATTGATTTTTCACTTTACTTATATATTTAATCTTTAATTTAATTTGATTTAATTTACTTATTTTATACTTTTCTTTCCTTACTTGAGTTTAATGGTAAGACTTAATGTCCCTACTTAATTTCTCTAATATAATTTGTTTTTCTTTATATTTATTTTTATATTTTATTCCATCTCATTTTTATATTCAACTTGAGTAGGCCTAATGGTTGAGAAAATGTGTTTCCTCCTTGGAGGTCACATGTTCAAATCCAGAGGGGGGTAGGGTATGTACACCTTTGTATACTTTAGCAATCAAATCGTTGCATGGAGGGGGTCCCTTGTCCCACAAACAAGGTGGTCTCATACAACAATTTGGTGTTTGGCTTGGTCGTGACCTTAAAAATAGATTATTATTATTATATTGACTTCTATTCATGATATTTTTATTTATTACCTCCTAGGAAAGAGGTTAAATTGTGACTATGAGTAGTATATTGTATGATGTATGGAACTAAGGTTAGATGCTACTTGAAAGAACATGACATCATTGTTATAACCTAAACAATGACAATATAGGATATTGGCTTTCTTGTATATACTATCTAGGTTGAAATCACCTTTTGGTCCTGAAGTAAGACCTTAAACTTCTTGTGATTGGGTAAGAACTCATCTTGGTTTTGTAACATTAAAAGTGCAATAATAAAGTATGCATAAATAAATTCAGAATATAACAGACTTTGGACTTATGAGAACCCAAAAATTGATTAACCTCTATTCACTAGTCTGAAATGCCTTTATAAAGATATATAAATCTATAGTTTTTTCCCATGTTTGTTTTACCATGGATTTATAGATCTAGGATTCCATCCACAATGGTTGGATTTGCAAATTGAATTAGTTGTGTGATCCCACTAGTCCCAACTGTTTGTATCTTATTCGTGAAGCCCATGCTTCCTCATATGGTGGGAATTTTGGTACTCTAAAAACTTTCTAGAACCTCCATCGACACTTATCTTGGCCTACCATGTAGCAACAAATTGAGAATTTCATTTGCAATTGTCCCTGTTACCCCCTCCAGGAGTGACACTTTTGGATACCCTCACAAGGGTTTCATTTTGTTGATTGCATGAGGTGTCATGCTCATTTTCGCTAGATCCAGACAAACTTCTTCTTGATCTCCATCAGATTCATGATTGTGCTAGATCAACTATGGCATATCTCACTTTTGTCCCAACTCCTTAGATGATAGATGCATTGTGGTATGGTATGGTGCTCAATTTGCTTCATATGAAATTCCATATATTGATACATGTTTGAACTTGATGATATAAATTTTTAGCTCGTCGTAAAGTGGTATACACCTAACAATTGTCTTTGGGAATTTCATGATGTTATATGGTTTTACTTCTTTCCTTGTAGTACCTTGGAGAACATGTTTTATTTTACAAGTGTGTCATCTCTTGGGTTGACATGATTCACTAGGTGTCTAGACTAGATAACGTTGTCCATATCCCAACCATGATAACCATTTTGCACTTCCTCAGTTCATTCATTCCATTCACATATAAATATTATATTGGTCATGTATGATTCCACAAAGTTCAAAAGGAAAGGTCAAATCTAAACTTGAAATAAATAAAGCCACTAAGGATAAGAGGTGAAGAACAAAGTTAAAATCCAATCATTAAGCTTGAGAAATCCCTCTCATTGTGAATATCTATGAATATCTAAATAAAAGGGACCTACAAGTTCAATAAACTGGTAATCTAAAGAAAAAGACTTCAAAGGGTAGTAAAAAACAGTGTCGAGGATGGTAACTCAATGCTAAGCTCCCTCTAGAAGGAAATTATAAAGAAAAAACCATGGCCAAATGAAGTTAGATGAATGATTAAATGAATAATAAGACCCATGCATGTCTAAGAATTTGAAGGTCATGACATGAACCCATTCCCCTTTTCCCCCTTCATCATTATTACTCATTATTTCCTATCTTTTACCTAGGTACTTAGAAAATATGGGTTGTCTTAGGATTTGATGCATGTATAAGGGTCAACATTGTTCCACTTTGTTAGAAAAATAGGATCGCAGAGCAATAAAATAAAATGCATAAGATACATAATACAATATAAACATAGATATATGTGGTTCACCTAGTGTGGGCTACGTCTACTAGAAAAATTGCTACGTCCTTCCTTTTTATTATCCATCAAAATGAAGGGATACAACCCACAACACACCTATTGTAAATTCCTCTTCTTTCTCTCACAATATCCTCTCTCAAAATATAATATTCACACACATGCAAAACTACAATACAATTCCCTCAAAAAGAGGGTTTCCTTCTGGAGAAAAAAACCCTAAAATAACTTCTATCATCATATCTGCGACCTTATAATGAGTGATCCATATTGACTATGAAATTACAATATTTTACAAGGCATTTTTTCCCAAAATTTCACTTCGGGGGTGTTGCCCCTGAATCCCTCGCCAGGGGGGAGGTGACATTTGTGAGGGGGAAATCCCCCCCACAACCCCTATTAGGGAATGGGGTCCAAGAACCTCTAAATCAGGAATATGATCAAGCTCCACAACCAACAATCTCCCACTTGTAGACTGATCACAACAACTCCACTACTGTTGTACCTGTTGGATTATGATCCACCTTGGACATGGAAAATTCCTCATCTTCACCTTCATGCTTGAAGGCCAACTTAAATTGAGAAAGAACTCAGTTTCTCCCTAGTTACTTCCTTTGTTAACATGTCTATAGGATTATGGCTATAATTTATCTTTTCCAACTTCAAATGTCCATCTTCCAAGAGAGATCATATGAAATGGTACCTGAGTTGTATATGCTTAGTATTTGAATGGAAGGATGAGTTATTTGAAATATGAATGGAACTCTCTCTATATGATGCAGGAGAATTGCTCCACCTCAACAACGCGCCAGAAAGACAACATATCAAAGCACTTAGGGGGAACAAATCCCAAAGAAGGATGGGCCATCTATCCCAAAATTTTGAATTGAATTTAAAATTTTAATGCAATTCAATGAAATTAAATGTTTGAAGTGTCAAATAAAGTCGAGCCCATGTGTATTTTACAGAATGCATGTGAAGTCGCCTTTAATGGTTTACAAGTAGATAGATCTATGTCCAATTCGGACTAGATGTTTCTTAAATGTAATTGAATGTAATTTAATATGAGTAAGTAGCTGGAGGGAATGCTTGGGGACCCCTCTTTTGTAAAAATATCATTGTATCGAAAATTCATAAGAAAGAAGAAGGAATTAAGTTAGGGAGCTCAAGAGAGGATAAGAGAAAGTGTTGAGACTCTGTTGCAGTCCAGACTTGTACACAGTGTAATTAGCATTCAGAGTATTAATACAAAGATGATTTTTTCCCTATATATGACGCTTTGTGTGTATGTTTTATTAGTTTTATGAATGTCTTTGAATGATTTCTATGTTTACTCATGTATGCCATGAATGTTGTTAGTTCATTTTTTATTCCCTTTGCAGGAATTAGATAGATTTTCCTATATGTTAGTTTTCAGAGTGTTCTAGGCTCTTAAGGCGTGTGCAAGGAGTGCACACCAGAGTAATTTAAATAATCCTTGAAGCCAGTGAAAGGAGTGCACTTGAAATCTATTCCAAGTTCAGAGAAGAGTGTGCCAGGTGAGCACACCAAAATCATTCTAAAGCTCAGAAGAAGTAGTGCAAGAGAAGGCACGCCATAGTTACTGAACACTATGAGGAGAAGGCTCTGTAAGGAGTGCATTGAGTAGGCGCAAGGAGTGCGCGAGAACTCTGTTTCTATTTTTGTGAGAATATTTCCAAGAAGACACACCAGAGTTACTGAACACTCTAAGGAAGGAAGCTATGCAATGAGTGCATTGAGCGAGCGAAAGGTGTGCACAGGTGAGCCTGAAAAGTTCAGGACTCAAAAGGAAAACTGTGCAAGGAGTGAACAAAGCAAATACACTATTTAAGTGTTGGAAAAAGCTCGAAAGGAAGAGTGAAGTCATCAAGGAGAGTCCTGAAGGAACAATTTGAAAGTGTTTGTGAGGCTTAGAAGAATGAGCACAGTGTGTTGAGAGAGCACAAGAAATCGTTGAAGGAACAAAGGGCCAAACTTCTTTGTCAGTCGAAGAATTCAAATCTCAGGAGAGATAGCACAAGTACGTGCAGAGACCTGCAAGGTGTGCAATGGGTGGAAAATGACCTAAGTCTTAGATAGTGGTATAAGCACAATGATTGCGCCCACATTTCATCAGAGTGTCGAAAAATCCCATGAAGAGTAGCATTTTCAAAACGCAAGCATAGGCCAAGCAAACAGCCTTGCAGGAGAAGATTCAGAGGCCAAGCATTTGAAAAATATTGAGAAATTCCTTCTTTTAAGGGAAGTGAAGTGCAACAACAGAGGAGGAAGCTACAACAGTTGTCAGATCTGTTGTCGGGATAAATCTAGGCCATTGGATCAGAGTCCAGATAGAAGGAGGAGTGCGCATGAAGGAGAAAATATCATAGCCATCGAATATGAGCACCAACTACAATGACCATCAGATCGAGGTAAGATGCATGGGGTTTAACCCTGTAGGTCCTTCAAACTTTGTAATTTCAGAGGTTCATCATATTTGGACATAGAGGAGACAAGTCTCCCGAAGTCCTAAAGCCCAAAGTGTATTTGGGTCATTGGATGTAGAGGACACACGTAAGAAGATCTCAGAGTTCAGAGATATTGTACTTTGGAGGAAGTGGAGCATAAGTTCTAAGGGTTTCAAGTTTCCCAAAGTTTTGAAAAAAGGACAAGATCCTCACCATTTATCGGGAGGAGATACGTCTCAGTAGATCTAGAGGCCTAGAAGTATAACACTCCAGAGGATTTGTTTTGAGTTGAATCGAGAATTCCCGAAGACCCGAGAGTTGGAGGAGATATCAACCATTGATCACAGTGGACATGTGGAAGGAGATCCGAGAGTCCGAAGGTCCAGTACTTAGGAGGAAACAAAGTGCATAGTTTGTGAGGACTCTTGAAGGCCCGAAGACCATAGTCCATCCCAACCATCCATTGAAGGAGGACATGTGGACTGTCAAGAGTGAGCCTTCGTCACTCCGAAGGTTTGTTCATGTTAGCAGTCGGGAACTCTCGAAGTCCAAAGTCCCGTAGTAGATCTCGACCATTGATCAAGGGGTGAACGTGGATGAAGGATATATCCCTTCATTAGTTCAGAGTTCGGAGGAGGCAGGGTGCAGTGTTCTGGAGACTCGTGAAGTCCCAAAGGCCAGAGTTAATCTCAATCATCCATTTGAGGGGAACATGTGGTAGTTGATCCAGGGATACAAAGGTCCAACACTCCAGAGGAGTTTGTGAATAGAAGTGTTTGAGTGGAAGTTTACTGGAGTCCCGAAGGCCGAAAATCATCCCAGCCATTGATCTAGAGTGGACACATGGAAGGCGATTAGACCCTTCGTTACTTCGGAATTCAGAGGATACAAAAAGTCAAAGTGTGAAGGTGCCCAAACTCTCGAAATCCTAATTAAATCAGGACCGTCCATTTGTTGGGGCATGGGGTCTATTCTATTATTTCATGTGTGCATTCATTGGTTCAACACTCTAGTGGATCTGTGTTGCAGTGCTTCGAAAACTCCCAAATATTGGAGTCTCGTAGTGTATTTCAATCATTGGATGCTGGGAAGTTGTGGACCGTCAAATCTCGCAATCCATGAGTTTTCGCCAATTTGACACTCAGGAGGATTGTTGGCATTGTGCAGTGAAAAGATCAGAAGTCTCAGGGCCCGGAGTAATTCTGGGTCGTTGATCCCTACCATTGTTCGATCATTCATGAGTTTGGCTATTCGGAGGAGTGGAGGTGTGTTGAGTGCAAAAATCTTGGAGCCCGAAGTGCCCATAGTTCCGAATTAGAGCCTTTTGGGTTAGAACCTAGTCATAGCCCACAGTCACATAAGGAGTTGGCCGAAAACAAGGGACTAGTGCCCAAAATTGAAATTTAAAGGTAAAGGGGCTTAGGGAAAAGAGACTGCGAGTTTTGTGGAACCTGCACGAAGAGGTAAAGGACCTGTGTAAGATTTTGGGGACTCAGCAGGGGCCCGAGAGCTAATCCAGCTCCATATTTGAATGATCCTAGACCGGGAGGTCACGCGGACCCTAGGAGTGGGTGGGGGTTTGCATCACTATCACAATACAACCTATTATTCTCATGCTTCTTTCCCAATTCCTACATAAACCTCTGTAATGAAGTCATCTCTTTACTAGTCTCTATAGAAACAACATACTTTGCTTCCATTGTTGAAAGTGTAACAACCTTTTGCAGTTTCTAAATCCAACTTATTGTTGTTCCACCTATAGTAAAAACATACCCTGTGGTTCTCCTCCTATATTTATCACCTGTCATATCTGAATCAACATATCCCCGTAGAATAGTGTTTGAACCTCCAAAAAATAATGGATGAGTAGCAGCACCTCTCAAATACCTGAGAATCCACTTTACTATATCCCAATCTTCTTTACCTGGATAGTTCATATACTTGCTCATAACTCCCAATGCATGTGCAATATTTGGTCTTGTGCAAACCATCACATACATCAAGCTGTCAACTGATGATGAATAAGGAACCCTGTACATGTATTCTATCTCCTTCTATTTCTTGGGACACATTTCCTTGGTTAATTTGAAATGGCTATCCAAAGGTGTGCTAACTGGTTTTGCATTCTGCATTCTAAACCTCTCCAACACCTTCTCTATATACTCACCTTGAGACAATGTCAATTTGTGATTTTTCCCGTCTCTTGTTATTCTCATACCAAGGATTTTATTTGCAGCACCCAAATCCTTCATCGCAAAAGAGTTATTTAATTTCCTTTTGTGCACATTTATATACTGCATGTTAGACTCTACAACAAGCATTTCATCTACATGTAATAGCAAGATAATATAGCTTCCATTTTCTAGAATTTTAAAATAAACACAGTGATCAGAATGACATCTACTATAACCTTGTTCTATCATAAACATGTCAAACTTCAAATACCATTTCCTTGGAGCTTTATTTAGGCCATACAAGCTCTTCTTCAAATTGCATACCAAATTCTTCTTTCCTTTGACCTCATACCCCTGTGGTTGCTACATATAAATCTCTTCCTCCAAATCCCCATGGAGAAAAATTGTTTTTACATCTAACTGTTCAACATGAAAATATTCTACCACCACAAGACTCAAAATAGTCCTAATTGAATTCACCTTAACAACAGGAGAAAATGTTTCATCAAAATCTATACCTTTCTTTTGTGCAAACCCCTTTACAACAAGTCTAGCCTTGTACCTTTTTTTCCCTCCATCTTCTTCCTTCAACCTGTAAACCCATTTATTATATAATTCTCTTTTTCCTGCAGGAAACTAAACCAGGTCCCAAGTATGGTTATTTACCAAGGAATCAATTTTCTCTTTCATGCCTTTCTCCCACTTCTTTTTAGTGTCTACCTACATTTCCTCTTCATAAGTTTTCGATTCACCAGATTAAGTCAACAATAGATAATACAATGAAGGAGAGTATCGTTTAGGGGGTCTACTTAACCTGGTAGATATTCTAACAACACTTGCAGGAGTTTGAGGTACATGTTTCTCTTCTTGTTTTACATTTTGATTTTCTGGTACCTTTGGAATTTGTTTTTCAGTGATCTCATCAAGCACTGTGTATTCTGGTTTTTCTTTTTCTTGTTTCTTTCCCTGCAACTGATCCTTGTACATGAAATTCTTATTGAATATGACATCTCTACTACTAATTATTTCGTGGTATTCATAACCTCATAAGAAATAACCAAAATCATTAACATTGTATCCAATAAAGGTACACTTCTTGGATTTTGCTTCAATATTTGTTCTATTTTCTTTATCAATATGGACAAATGCTTCACAACCGAAAGTCTTCATAAATGAGTATTTTACCTTTTTACCTGTCCATGTCTCCTCTGGAGTGCCACCATCCAAAGAGATTGAAGTTCCTCTATTTATTAATTAAATAGTAGTACCTATAACATCTTCCCAAAACTGTAAGGGCAACCCTGCATGCAATCTCATACTCCTTGCACGCTCCATGATTGTCATGTTCATCCTTTCCGACACACCATTTTCTTGTGGTGTTCTTGGAACTATCTTCTCTCTATGAATCCCATGGTATGAACAATAATTATCAAACTCCTTGATACAATATTCACCTCCATTTTCTGATCTAAGACACTTCAACCTTTTTCTTGTCTAATTCTCAACCAAATCTTTCCATTTCTTAAAAGTGTCAAAACATCAGATTTTTGTCGAATGCAATAAACCCAAGTTTTTCTAGTTGCATTATCAATCAAAGTAACATAATAACGAGAGTTACCAAGAAATGATACCTGAGTTTTTCCCCATGCATATGTATGCACAAGCTCTAACTTTTCACTCTTCTTTACCTTTCCAACTCTAAGAAATATGACTCTTTTATGTTTTCCATAAACATAGTGCTCACAGAAATCCAAATCAATTTGTTTAATATCTTGAAACACATTTCTTTTGTGAAATATCTGCATCCCCTTCTCACTCATGTGTCCAAGCCTATGATGCCACAATGATGTATCCATTCTTGTAGAAGATAAAGAGATAGAAGAGTCCGTATTACCAGTACATAAATACAATGTACCTACCTTCTCTCCTTTTTCTATCACTAGTGATCCTTTAGTGACCTTCCACGTCTTATCTGTAAATATAGATATACAACCTTCACTTGCCAACTGCCCTATTGAAATTATATTTTTCCTTAGATCTGGAACATGTCTTACCTCTTTCAACAACCATTGGTTTCCATTCTTTTTTTTATTTTATACCTTACCCATTCCAACAATTTTTCATGGTGCATCATCACCCAAATGAACTTGTCAAAAATCACCTTGAACATAATCTAGAAAATGTTTCCTATGGGGTGTAGCATGAAATGAAGCCCCGAAATATACTACCCAAGACTCAGAAATATTATCTATAGAAACAATCAAAGAATCTGGTAACACATCACCTGTTACATTTGCTTCCATATTTTTCTCATGTTGTCCATCTCTTTGTTTCTTTGGAGCTCTGCAATCTTTCTTCATATGTCCTTTCTTCCCACAATTCCAACACTCTATCTTTCCCAGTGTGGATTTGGATCTTCCCTTCCTAGAATTATCATGGTTCCCTGGGCCCTTTCCTCTATCCTTTTKTCTTCCCCTGTTCTCCATGGTCAACACATTACCTGATGTCTCACTCRTTCTTTTCCGTCACATTTCCTCACTAAGGATAACACCAAGAACATCATCAAATTTTAGAGTGTTTGAACTAGAAACAAAGTTACTTACAACCATGACCAATCCATTCCAACTTTCTGGMAATGAGCATAGGATTAAAAGAGCCCTGACCTCATCATSAAAKYCCACTTTTATAGAACTTAGCTGATTAGTAACTGTATTAAATTCATTTAAATGATCTGCAACATACTCACCTTCTAACATATTCATATTAAATAATCACTTCATTAGAAATACCTTATTAGAYGCCGAGGGTTTTTCATAYGGTTTATCCAATGCRTCCATCATCTCCTTCATTGTATTTTCTTTTGAAATATTGAAAGCCATCGACGCTGCCAAGATCAACTGTATCGTTCCTAGTGCCTTTCTATCAAGAACCTCTCATTCTTCGTCTTTCATGTTCGTCAGCTTCTTTGCTATTTGACCCAATGGTAGGAATAGATCCTTCTGATATAAATAATATTCCTCATGCATATTCCATAATTGGTAGTTTTGGCTGTTAAATTTCTTGACCATAAACTTTCCATCTTCCTCCATTTCTCCAACTCGAACCAAGAACCCTCTTTTCCTGCAAGTTACCTTTCGCTCTGATACCAGTTCTTAGAAACACAAGATCACAGAGAAATAAAATAAAACAAATGTGGAAATAAAAAACAGAAGATACACAATACAATAGAGACACAGGTATACATGGTTCACCCAGTGTGGGCTACATCCACCAGATAAATTGCAAGGTCCTTCCTTTTTATTATCCAACAAAATGAAGGGATACAACCCACATCACACCTATTGTAACTTCCTCTTATTTATCTCACAATCTCCTCTCTCAGAATACAATATTCACACACATGCACAACCATAATACAATTCCATCATAAAAGAGGGTTTCCTTCTAGGGAAAAATCCCTAAAATAACTTTTACCATTAGATCTCTCACCTTATAATGAACTGTCCAGATTGACTACGAAATTACAATATTTTACAAGGAGATTTTTCCCAAATTTTTGCTTCAGGGGTGCTACTCCCGAATCCCTTGCTAGGGGGGTGATGACAGTTGTGGGGGGGGGAAGCCCCACACACCCCATGTTATGGAATTAGGTCCAAGAACAACTAAAACAAACCTCTGAATCATGAAGATAATCAATCTCCACAACTAACACACTTGGTAAGATGTAGGCAGGTACTAAAACTAACACCTTTGTTGTGAATTGATAAAGGATGCTATCGTGTGCTACCAATTAATGGATTGCTAATAGGATAGACCCATCACCTAGAGTGGGTATTTTTCATTGGGATATGTGTACCATGTCTTGATATTCATGACACTACCATAGGATCCATGATGTTGCATTGGACATTATACCTTGTGAGCATATTATTAGATTATTTTATTATTACTTGTATCTTTCTTATGGTTTATTGGGAAAATTGTTTTGAGCTCATGGTTTTGTATTGTAATGGAGGAGGATTATCACCTATAAAACAAGAGGTCCCCTCTCATTTGAAATCATTAGATATTAATGGGAACATTTGCTATCGATCTTATTGAGTATCTACTTCTCTTCTTGTAACTTTCTAGTACTTTTTCAAGGGTTAGATAAATTTTCATAGAGGTTTCTTGGAAGAAAAAGGCTACTACAAGGCTAAAGAAGTGTGCAATTCTCCACTTGGAAGGGTTTATTCAAGGTAATTTCTCTCACCTTCCCCTTTTATCATTAAAGTTCCTTGTCCATGCATTAAGGAAGGATGTATAGTGGATCTAACCTTTTTATTGGATAGACTTTCATGTCATCTTGTCTAGTACCGGGAAAGGTTTCTCGTCGACCAATCCTCCCTTATAGCCTGAAAGAGAAACCTCAAGCCCTAAGTATCACTTGAGGGGTGATCCCAACGATTTATTTCAAAATTATTTCATCATAAACCCTAGGCTTCACATAAAGGTGAATTAGTGACCCCATAGGCCCTCTAAGGCACCATCCTTCTTTGATGTCTTCAACCACCTAAACCTAAAAAGAAAATTAATTTTTTTTGTGTTTTTATTGAGATTTATTGCATATCATTCATCATTTCTTCTATAATACACCCATAAACATAATTCCACCATTATCATTAATTTCCAGTTGCGTTGTTATTTCTTAACAATACTCCAACTCCTCATCCAATCCTTTCTCTTCCATGACTGCCTCTCCAATATCTATGATAGGAAAAATAGAAGCAATGACATAGACCCATGATGCCAAAATTGTCAAATCTGATGGTAAGGGACCTACGTTGATTGTTACTACAGGAAAACCCAATATCCTAGGTCCTATAGAAATCCCCATGATTAAACCCACTACATTCTAAAAAGTCCCTGAATAATCTGAATTCTTTTGGATTGTTCTTCCTCGTTCTTAACAATCTTTTGAGTTGTTCCATGGGATTCAAATCTAGTTCTAAATATATTCATTGATGGGATACATACCTTCAATTTTTCATTGAGCAATGTCCAACAAAGTTCTTTTCTATTCTTCAAAGGAGTTGATAATAGATAACATGAAGGCAAACCCAAATCAAGTCTGAAATACCTAGATGGTTTAAATTCTCTGTAAAATGTAGTGGTCTAGCTAAACCCGAACCTAGATTGTAGCATACGAGCTCTAAGCATGGTTTCAATGAGGTGTCTTGTACAACATTCTAAGGTTGGAGAGTTAAAGGACTAGTGTTCTTAATGACCATTTTTTTTTTTGGTCAAATTGACAAAATATGCTAGGGCCAAATTGAAAAGAAGATATCATATGATTTTCACATCGTACCTTACAAGACTTACAACGGTTATTCCAAGCACAATAGGTTCCATTGGTAATGTTTCAGGTAGTAAAAGTATTGTGGTAATGGGAGCCATATACAGAAGAAGGTTCATAGAATTCAACTTCTCCCCTTCTGAAGAAATCAAAAGTCCCTAAAGCATGAACTTGAGATCTCTGGCAACAGTTGCGAAAATGCACATCATAAATCCATACAAACAAAACTCATCTTTCCCTTAATGAGATATTCCCATTCAAAACAGATGTGAAAAAGATGACACTAAGAGATTAGATCTTCATGAATTGCACATGCAACCAAATTGGTTGCATTAGCACCATCTTCAGCCAGACTAATTTCATATAGCTGAATAACTAGCAAGTGGTCATGTGGGACACTGTCATAAATATTGGGAACTTAAAGTCATATTTTCTCAGTAGGTACTTGTTCAACAATAGCATGCCTATGTTTAAGAAATACCAAGACCTGGCCAATGCCATATTTTGATCACATCTCTAATGAGCCTTAAGGACTACAGGGGATTGGATCCCTTGACTAGGAGCTTCTCCTTATCCATGGTCGCCATTGTCATAGATCTATGCTATACTAGACATATTTGCATTTGTGAATACTAGCAATTGTTTTATTTTTATTTTGCGTCCATGAGAGATAAATTAAAGGGTATGGGGAGATATTCCATAGGATTTAATGTGTTTATCATGTGGTTCGGTTAGAGTTTTATTTTAATGGATATGGGTCGGTTTCAATACCCATCAACTCAATTTTTTTGGGATTATGAAATTATTCTGTTGAAGAAAGAGGGCACCCCAAGAGATGAGAAGAACCAATTCCAAGGAAAATATTATTATAATTCAACACTAAATTTTTCTTTTATCCACAATCATACAAATTTTATCATCAATATATATAAATGATTTTCAGAATGAGGATGCATAACTTATTTGTTCAAAAAATGCAAACCATACAATCAGTGAAGCACGTGATTTCCACCCAACCATCGGTAGTCCGCTATGGAAGCCACCCCCTAACCAGGCTATGATACCACCAGGGAAAATAATTAATGCATAATACACAGGCTAGTCTCTTGATTCACAAAGCAAGAATATAACATCCATTATTGGCACCCACAATACCTGCCCACACAACACAAGGAGGTCTTTTTTCTCAGCTCAACAGTCCCTGAGAGGTATCCTCCCTCCAATGTTATTCAGTAAGGCATGGAAAGGTCCATTTTGATATCCCTCAACTCTAATAGATATTATCTTGGTTCTTGGATTTTCCCATATTTCTCATGGCTTCATTTCATGGATGTTCTATCACATGTTATAGAAACCCTCTTTTTCAGCAAGAACTCTTATTCTTCCTCTTTTCCCCCATTTCAAAAAATTAGCTTCCCTTTCTCATTTGAATTTTTCTTCTTGTTGCATGACTAAAAGATGACAAGAGGGTCCTAATTCAAGTCTTCCTAATGCCAATAATGCAGGGGAGACAACTTGCTAGTTTTTAGGAAATGATGGCTTAGATTTAGGAATTTGTTTCCTCCACTCCTCTTAACCTCTTTTTTAAAACTTTACAACTCATATTTTGAATTGAATGAAGGTTCAAGGTAACATAAGGTAGATGTTTTTAGGTATAAACCCCCTTTATACCCCCTCACCTTTCCCCTCTCGTGGTATCATAGCCCCTATAGGCCCTCAAACTCCATTGGCCTTGGTCATTTTTTTGTTAACTACAATATACAATACTTACAATATTCAAAAGGGTCAAACTAGGATATTACATATTGCTGGTTGATTTTCCATTTTATCATGTATAGCCAACATTTTGATGGTTTGAAGTGTTTTCTTTGTTTGCTATCAATTTATAGTCAAACCCTAAGGTTATCTAATTATTTTGTAGGTCTAATCTATCATTGCGGTATCCCTAATCATCATTCCCTTGGGTCAATCTGTATTTTGGGCTAAGTCTGCAAGGGTTTCAAGGTCGAATATGAAGTGTGCATTTCCATTTCAAGAGAGACATTGCAAGTATTTTCTTTTCTAAATTGTCTTTGTTGCCAGGATGTTAACCATGATCCTTCAACGATTTGAGTTTTCCTTGGATCATTTTCTTTTTAAGATCCTACTCAACACATTTCTCTAATGTCCTAATTGTAAAGTATACAAACGTCTAGAGTGGTGGTTTAAAGGGTCATATAGTGCAATGTTTTCTAACCCTATATTCTAGTTTTCTTGAATCATTTCAATCCAACCCAAATATGCCTCAATGATCTCATTAATGTTTATTGATCCATTCCTTTTCTAATAATGAGAGTCGATTTCTAGATTAAGGGTACAGTAAGGGTTTGTGTCATTTCTATGGAAACCTTTGGGAGGGTCCATGTCACTTTAGGGCCCAATTTCTTCCCTGTACTAAATACCTAAATCGACCCACTAGATCAATGCCTTATATTTTCTATCTTTGTTGTCTCTAAGAGTTGAGTCCTAAGATTACCATCATTTTTAGAGTCTACAATGCTTACACATACTGAATTTCATAGTTATATTGAGGGTGAGGTATTAATATGCATTTATGAATCCGAATATCATAAGTAAATAGTGGATTTATGATAGATCTAAGTTTTTACTTGACTAAAGTCTTGGTATATGGATTGTAACTATTATAATTGTTTATATCTTACCTTGATTGTTGTGCTACAATAAATGGTGTATGGATGCAAGATTGGTGCCTCATTGATGTTTCATATGAGTACTTTCATTTAATGGTTAATTGTTATGTTATTTCCATGGAAGTGACACCATAAGTGTACATGTTATGATCTAATATTTATAGCATACAAATTTGGATATTGAATACCTTCATCTCTTGTTATTGGTTATTCATCGTCATTGATTATTTATGATGGATGGTTTAAAATATTCTTGAAAATGTGAAGTGAATATTGATCACTGTACCTTGCATGTTAATGGATCATTGAATTCCTTTTGCAAATAAATCCTTAACTCACGAACACTCATCTTCTTTAGCTTACCTTGAAGACATCACTTTGAGAAGTCAACCAAAGTCAACCAAGTCCTTATCATTATATGCCTTACTTGCAATGATATGATTTAGTTTGACCATATAGGAAAACCCTCCTTAGGTTAGGATCCCTAGCCTAGAAGAGTGGAATCAAGGCCACTAAGGTGAAAATAGTTGGCTTGCTTGTTATATTTCCCTAGGCTCTCCCTCGCAGGGTGAGACTTTCCCTTAGTGAGAGTTTGAGTAGAAACAGGGACCCTTTGTAGAATAATCAAACCTGCTAACCATAAATATGGTGTGATATTAAAAGTGCAACAAGAAAGTAGGCATAAATAAACTTGGAAAATAATAGACTTGGGACATATGAGAACCTAGAAAATTATTAGCCATTATTCGACAAGACAAAATGTCTTTATAAAGATTTATAGATCTAGGGTTTTGAACATGTCAAATATAAACACCCCAAAACTATATGGATTAAATACTCAACTTACCCTTTATTCAAATAATGTATCTATTAATTATTTATTAAAGAAAAAGCTAAAAATGCCCAGAAGATATGTGCCCTGACAAAGAAGCATGTTCCTTGAAATGTGAATTGTTGTGGCACATTAGATCCTCCCTATTTAGCTCAGAAAGTGTCCCCACTCTTTCTAGAAGATGAGGGAATGTTCTTTGAAATGGTTGCTCTAAAAACCAATTTTCATAGGATGAAAGTTGTCGTTGATGCCCAACAAGATAGTAAGTATGTTGACGCTTGCGAGTGGAGCAAGTGGGAGCATCCAACAAAAAATACTTTGCAAGATGAGGCTAGAAATCTAGAAAGATCTCAAAAGGGTGTGAAATGGTGGTGTCTTCATCCAGTAAAGGAGGCTCATAAAGTTTGAGGTTGTTGCTATTGAAAACATTATGAATGCCAACTTGATACTTTAGGTCCAAATGATAGGCATTATCATTGATCTAATGAATAATAGTCAAGGTCCATATTGCAAAGTTTTTATTTTATGATGATGTTTTCCTTTGAATCATTGTTCATCCAATTTTAACCATGCATCATCAACAAACTGAAATTTTATGGGAACACGATGGTAATCATGAAACTCTTTATAGCGCTCTTAACAAGCTTGTAGAGCTACGACAACTTGATCCTAAAGTTTAGACAATCGATGAACAAAGGATGAAGTGTTATGTTGTTCTTTTTGTTGTTGTGAAGAGGACAATGACTAAAGAGTAATATGAAACTCATTAGGGGTGAGAGTTTGATAACCACTCTAGGCCTCATAAGGAGATAAACTAGTAGAGTGATTAATAGTATGATTATAATTGTGTTACAACACATGCATGTATATGTCACATTATTTGTGTTTAGCATATTACATTCTAAGGTATGCAATAGACTATGATTAACCACCTCAATTTGGCCATTTGTTTGGGGGTGGAAGGAAATGGAGAAACAAATTTTGTATACCAACAATTTCCATGAGGTATTCCAAAAGGAGCTGGGAAAAATTTCACGATCAAAGACAATAGTAAGAGGGAGATGAAAATGTGACCAGGAATGAGTGAAAAACATTTCCACGGTGTGGGAGGAAAACATGGTCGTAGTATAGGGAATAAATAAATACATTTTGGAAAAACAAAAACACAACAAAAATGCATTCATGTTTATGGAAAGTCATAGGTAATCCACTAAAAAAATCCATAGTGAGAGAGGCCCTGGACTATGTGGGGATCAGAAAGTGTTGGATTTTGGATTGAGAATTGATAAAAATCAAGGGGTGATGATCAATATGTAATATAGTCTCCTTACCCAAAATATAATGATGCCATTGATTCGAATTCTAGATGAGAGTATAAAACTTCTTATCATATGTGTTATAGTTTATCTTTACCTCCAACAAGGATTCAAAATGGTAATCCGCAAGGTATCCCCCTTGTTTAAGTACAACACAAATGGAAAAATCAAAAGAATCCATTTCAATCTCAAAAGGTTGTTGTAAATCAAGGATACAGACCATGGGATATTCACACAAACTAACCTTTAACTTCTAAAAACTATCATCTACTTCCTTAGTCCAAGAAAACATTGGTTGGTTGGAGATATAGTGAAGATGGCATGCGATATAAAATGAACAATGAAGTGGTGATAGAAATTGGCACACCCTAGGAAAGTCTTCAGATCAACTGCAGAATATGGAGTGGGCCAATTAGAAAAAACTCTAACTTTGGTAGGATTAGCATGAATTCCCTCATGGTCCACAGAAAAAACCAAGTACTAAATGGAAGTATTCCCAAAGAATGATTGATTGTGTTGATGATATCGTAAAAGAGATAAAATAGTACGAACATGTTGTTAATGGTCCTCCCAATTCTCATTGAAGAACAATACATCATCAAGGAAAATCACTACAAATTGGCTCAAATGAGGACATAAAAAATCATTAAGAAGACATTAGAAAGTGGTAGGATCATTGATGAGGCCAAAGGGAATCACCATCCATTCAAATAACCCAAACTTAATTTCAAAATTAGTTTCCGAGGTGTCATGGGGGATCTATGCGTACTTGATGATACCTTGTGGTCAAATAAGAAATGGGTACCCATGATATGGTCTAGTAGATTATCAATGTGAGATAATGGGTAGCAATTTTTGCCAATCACTTTTTTGAAAGCATGTTATTTTGTGACAAGACGCCATTCATCTATTTCATTTTTGGGAATGATCAAAGAGGGAGAACCACAAGAGGAGGAACTAGGATGTGTATGTCAAAATTTCAACAACTCTTGAAGCTATCATTCAATCTCAGTAGCTTCACAAGGGGATAAATGGTAAGTTGGATCATTTGGAAGAGAGGCCCCCATAATGAGATCAATAGTGTATTGGATTGAGAAAATGGGGCGAAGGCTAACCTGAGGGGTAAATACATCAACAAACACATCTAAAAAAATATGCATAGAGGACGAGAGTGAATGAGAGTCATTATCAATATTAACTAGGAAACCCACCAAGAGTAAGAAGCACTTGTAAATACTAACATGGTGCAAAACACCATTGCAAGATAGTAAGGAAGGGAAATGGGTTGTAGAGGATGTGAGCCCATAAGCATTCCATATTTGATTAGTTTATAAGTGTTAGAATGAACATCATACATGTCATGAAAAATATCTTAGTAAGGGATCATAGTAGTAAGTTTGCACGAACGAGGGGAGACACATTGCATTCCATAGTATCATGAAATGGCCCAACGGTAAAGGTGAGAATACAATTCTTAGTCATTGGAAGATTGTTGTGTATGTGTTATATTCTTTGCACAACTAGACCTAGTGTCCGCGTTGCATTGGGTGTCGGGTAGGGGGTTGGATCCCCCCTATCCAGGGGGTTTTGGGTTATCTCCCCTGAAAAACAATTTGGCATTTTTGCGTCCATTTTTAGTGGTTTTTCAACACATGGTTTTCACCAATGGTTTTCTAATTTTAGTTAAGGAATTAGAGTTATTGACTAAACTGGGTCAATGGATTAGGGGTTTTGGATGTCTTGGGATCCCATATATATATTATTGTAAACAATGAAGATGATATGATGAATATAATATTAGAGGTATGACTCTAAACAAGTTGTTGGTTTTCTCGGTTTGGGTTTCCAGGGTAAAACTCTATGTGTAATGTGTGTGTGCGTCATTCTATATTTTCTATTTTTATTAAGAATCTATCTGTAGTGATTTATTGTACAAGATTAAAATTTAAATTTGGTATCAGAGTTGTTATTAGATTCTTCGGGTCAAAAGAAATGGCGAGCAATTAGAAATAGAGATCGATAAATTTAATGGGAAAATTTTTGAGTTGTGGAAGCTCAGAATGGAAGATATGTTGGTGGAAAAAGATCGGTGGATCCATGTATTTCACCTTCAGGAATGTCAACAAAAGAATGGGCAAAGTTGGATCAGAAGGAGAAGAGCAAAATTTTGTTGTGTCTCTCAAATTCAATATTATTAAATGTGTTGGGGGAAGCTACAACCAAGGATTTTTGGAATAAGTTAGGGGCTTTGTATCAATCTAAGTCCCTGGTAAACAAATTGTTCCTACGGAAGAAGTTATACAACTCAAGGATGAAAGATGGAGACTCAGTGACAAAGCATATGAACGCCTTCAATACTGTGGTAAGTCAAATATTATATGTTGATATTAAGATTTATGATGAAGATAAGTGTATCAGTTTATTTTGCTCTTTACCGGACTCGTGGGATGGTCTGGTTGTGGCCATAGTTAGTAATACAACTACTTTCAGTTTTGATTATGTGGTCTCATCCTTGTTGTTGGAGGAGATGAGATGAAAAAACATGGAAAGACAAAGCATCAATTCCTTATTTGCAAGAGGACTCTCACAAGAAAGATATAGATCTAAGTCCTCAAGTGGGTTATCTAAATATCTCAAAAAAATTGTAAAGGTATGTTGGAGATGTGGAAAAGAAAGGCACTATAAGAAACAATGTAGATCCAAAAGTGTTCAGAGAGGGAAGGGATTTGAAGATTCTCCTTCTAGAAAAGAAAAAACCTCTACAGAAGTGTAATACCCCAGGTTAATCCCTAGTATAATTGTACATATGTTTTATAGGATGGTGAGCCAGGATATTATAGGCTAGATTTCCTATGTGATTATTAGGCTGGAGATATTGGATTGTTAAAAGGATAGCGTGCCTATATTGTAATTTGTAATCATACTCATATATTAATAAAAGTACACCATTGTTGCAGACCGACCCAACAAGAGAGACATGGGGATAAACTCCACTAGAAAGGGAAACTGGGGGATAAGAGTCTAGTAAAGGGATAAGCTAAGGGGGATTAAGACCAATGGAATATCATATTAATATTCCTTAAAGCTAAAGTTACAATGGATATGAATATATCCTAAGTCTTTAAAGTGGGGACAAGGGGGTTCCTTGAGTTCCATGTGTCATAAAGGGAACATGCATATATATTTGGTGGATTTAGTACATTTCCCCACCATTCATTTATTCATCATGGATTCATCATCTGTACCAGGGAAGTGGAATTCTTCATCCATTGCTATACGTGGAAGGTGTATCTAGCCAGTGGTTAAAGAAGCGGGTTGTTAGGCCCGTGAGCATTCTCTCCAGGTGAAAGAATTGCTGGGAATTAATTCCCAAGGTGCCAAGTTGCAGCTACAGGGCTCTGAGACTCCCTGTTCAACCTGTTGTTGAAGCCCTATAAGGGAATTGGGCCATCTGAAGGATTTTTGAGAAAAGAAGGGTCACACTTCCTGGGGTGGGACATGCATGTGGGGGATGAGGGACTATAGGATGGTTGATTGATTTAGCACCTAAATCTAAGAATTTTTTTTTATTGGCAGACCTTAGACTGGATTAGGACTTCCTTTTCCCAGGTAGAGTTTATCCCTAGCTCAGGGGTGACACACTGTTAAGATTTTGAGCAGTGTGGTCTATGGATGGGAGGAATGTGGAAGGTCTGCATGAAATTTGTGTTTATTTCATGAGATAAGTGTCTATCATGTGTTTATTTCAATTAATGTGTGTGTAATTATGAGTTTCCTATTACAAAATATTTGTTATTAATTCTATGTATGAATTGGTTTTGTTGTGTGTTGTTTTTATTCCACATAACTTTGTTCATATGTAGAGAATCTATTTTATTAAATGGTATCAGAGGTCATAAATTTTGATGTGGAATTTCCAAGCTCAGGGATGAGGATGTTAAAAACTGGTATCAGAGCCCAGTTTTCAACACTGAGCCTACATGGGCCAATTAATAGAGTGTGGTGCTGAGATTTGCAGAGTTGCAAGAAAATTGTTTGACAAAATGTCAGGAAGAGTACGTCTACAAAATGTTCAACAAAATTATTGTAGTAAAATTGGAGGAGATTTCATGTGTTTTGGAAGAATCGAGCCCAGGAATTAAAATCCCTAATTTAAATATTGAATTGGACAAATTTGGGCTTGTAATTGGCCAAATTTCTAATTTACAGTACAAGAATGGCAGAAACTGTAAAACTTTTCCAATTCGTGAATAAATTGGAGTGGGATTCATACCCGAGAATGTCAACTAGCGGTGCACACAAGAAATATTTTGTTTCTGCAGTTGAATCGATATTTGTTTGGATGAAATTGGTTGAAATTATACATTTGTAGAGTGTCCATGGTGAAGTTAGATGAAATTGGGAAAAAGCCCCAATTTCCTGCAGTTAAATAATGGTAAATTCAAAGAGAAAGAGTTGAATTTGAAAAAATGTGGACCAATTTATATGTATAGGGATTGAATAGGCCGTATTAATACTTATTAAAGAGTTTCCATGGAGGCCCCAAAAATAATTTTGAAATTGAGCAATTTTGGGCATTTCGGAAAAATAGCAAATTTAGAAAAATTGAAAAAAATTGGATATTTTTCCATACGCTAACGTCAGCGTGACGTGGGGGCCACATGTTAGCTAATGTGGTGGGGGTGACGTGTACTTCCATGGTGGAAGGTACACAATGGTAGTGGAAAGTGCGAGGAGGCATGAGAACTGGCGCCACAGGGGCGGTGTTATCCTACAGGGTGGAACCTCGAGTGCAGGACACGCATCAACCGTGTATTGATTTTGAGGGGGGGTCTAGTGAGTTAGAATAACCTAAGGAAAAGGGGCCTAAATGAATGGATGTGCGACATGTCACCCCATCCCTAAACTTGTTTAGTTTTTTCGGCCCCTCCCCACTATGTTAAAGTTTAGTGGGGCACGGGAGGTCGAAATGCGACGTGGATTGTCAATCCCCACCGATGCCCATCAAATGACGATCGTTAGATTATGCAGAGTGAAAATTAACAAATGCATGGTAAATGGGTGTGGGAAGGGACCCTTCCATTCCTGCAACCCAATAAAACATGGCCACATGGCAGCCAAGTTGTGGGACCCAAAAGGTAAGGTGAATGTGCCATGTAATAAAGGAATAACAGATAGAATAAGAAGGTGGAGGCCAACGGGGCAGGGCCAAAATGGTTAGGAGATGACATGGCATCCTTGTGGATGTGCCAAGAGGAATTGGGTGCCACATCAACATCCTATTCAGCTTAAGTTAATCATATTTTAAAAATACTAATGAAAATTTCGGTATTTTCCAGGTGTTGAATTTGCAGGGGATTTTTTAGGCCCTAACAATGTTTTTAGCTACTCAAAAATAGTGCACCTAGAGTGTAATTTATACAAATCAAATGAAAGATCTCAAAGAAATATTTATAACGGTGTATAATATTCGTCAAACAGATTTAGTATGAGGGAGTTACAGGTCAAAGAGTGGAGGGTAAATTTTAAGGCCAAGTTAACTTCCGAAGGCCATAACTTCCTCGTCGAGAATTAGATTGAGGCACATGAGCAATATATGGAAGTATATTGAGCTATAGAACACAAACATGGAGCTAAATTATAAATATGGGAACATTAAAATGAACAAGAGTGAGTAGAACATACATGTAGAATTCGGGGCCAAAAGTACTAATTGGTCTGAAAATTCAACATGATGTATTTAATAGCCTGGAGCTCAGAAGAAGATAAAAATTGGCTATATTGTCCAAATTATGATTATGAAGGAACCCAATTTAGATCCTATCAAATTTATGAAGGATAAGTTGCAAGGATGCATAAGCTCAGTTAAAAATTGCACTTGGTTGAAGGAGTTTTTGGGTAATATTCAAATGGGCATAACTTTATACTCAAAACTTAGAATTGAGCAAGAATGTAGTCATTGGAAAGTTGTTGGACCAAGGAGTGCATGTAATCACCTAGAATTGTGAGATGAGAAACATAATTCATGGAAAATCAGAAAGAATACTTATGTTAACCATGAAGGGGAAAAAGTGTACATATGTTACCAGAATGGTGTATTGTGGGTTTAACTAACAATTGTTGTTGTATGCTTTCTTTCACCGGATTTTTTATAATTATCACCTTATATAATAAATGTGTTGTAAGAAAAGATTAGGGTTGATGATAAAACATAGAAAATTGTCTTAGAAAAGTGGTATCTTCATGTATGAGGAAGAATGCAAAGTTAGGTCTTCAAAATGTGGAATGATTGCTTGAGGAAGCTATGAGTTGAAGATGTCTATACTCAGTGAGTAATATAGAGGAATATTAATGGAATTAGGATTTGGAAAAATACTTCAAGATGGAAAATATTCGTACCAATTGGGGATTCTAAGTAAGAGAGAGATCATCCATGTTTCATGATAAAGAAAGAGTAATGGGTATGCATGAATATGAGACCATGGAAGTGTAGAGAGATGGTTTTCATAATAGGTGAGAAGATTGAATTTTGGTTAAATAAGTAGAGGTACTCAAGGAAAGAGTATTAGGACAAGAATATTTCATAAGATGATCAAAGATCAAGATTGAAGAATGTTAAGGTATGAGTTTGGATGCAACCACGAAGGCTTGGAAATCTACTACAAGAAAATAACATGTGTTAATTAAAAGAGAATCAGGGTGTAAAAGTAAAGTATGTATCGACTGAAGTAAAGAAATTCAAGTGACCTTAAAGGGTTCCAAGTTACAGGTAAGTAATACATTGAGACCAGATCTATTATAAAAGGAATTGATTATCAAAATGATAAGTATTCAGATAAGGAGAGAGGCTTAATGCATACATGAAGATAGAGTGCATTATCTCCAAGGTTTGGCTATGAAATTATGGAGTAGTGCTACCCTTATGGTTATTAGAGTGCGTAGTGGAAGCATGGAATGAAGGTCACCACTTCAGAAGTGAAGAAATGAATTTTCTAATAAGTTAAAAGGTGCCAACAGATGTATAAATCCATAAATTATGTGCATATTGATTCTAGAAGAATGTAATCAGGTTTCAAAAAGGGTTTTCCATAAAGGGAAGACATATTCTAAGGTGGATTCAATCCCTTGAACATCTTCAGTTAATGGAAAAATAAATAATAAGGGTGCATGGAGGGGGGTGAATCAATAATAGAG
>ML813093.1:52200-63550 GCA_009831015.1 Picea engelmannii
CTTAGCAGGCTGAATTCACCATAAAAATCCAAAAACAAAGTTCTGGCATAATTCTGGCAATGTAAAAACTCAAACAGAGCAAAATCATTTTTCTGGCAATTCTAATGTTTATGCTACTTGGTTCTTCTACTTAACAATCATCTAACCACCTTAGTGGTATTTATAACATTTACAAACCAAGTGGTCGACCACAGGAGGGTCGAACCACCTCTAAATTCGGTAAATTACAATAAATGATGCTCTAACTGTCAAAACGGAGTAAGCCAATAATTGCCTTCTTTGGACAACTGAAAATGAGTTGTCTTGAGCTTAGTAGTTGGAGGGGGCGATGACAAACAAAACCCATGTGCCCGATTTGTCCACCACTGGCCGCCAATACCATAACCGCCAACTCGCCTTGCGTTTTTGTGCAATACTAGGTGTCGGAAAGAGTGTCGGATCAAGTACCGGAACGAGTGCTGGATCAAGTGTCGGATCAAGTACCGGACCAAGAAACATGGTGTGTTTTTCCCTGTAATAGTAGAAAAACATGAATTAGCTCTTGGAAACCATAAAATATGATAAATTAAGCTTGATTGAATCACAAAACATGAATTATACGTACCTCATGCCGATTATACCATTTAATCATAAAATTCTTCAAAAAACTCCTTTGAAAGATGAAAAATGCATATGTACATATGGAAAAAAGTGTATAATAATGTCATGAAGATGATCATATCTCGAGCCCAACATACCCCCACACTTACGATTTTGCAGGTCCCACTGCAAACAAAAAGAAGTCACCCCTTGGAACTTAGGCTTGCTGAGGAGGATCAACTTTAGAAGCCTCTCCTTCTTGTTGTGTAGGCTTAGCCTTGTGCCTCTTCTATTGCTTTAATTGTGCTATGAGGCTGCGGTTAGATTGGGTCATCCCATCGACCAACCATTGAAGGGAGTTAACTTTTGCCTGAAGGATTGCATTGTCATGATGAAGGTGTGCATCCATTGTCTTCCTCTCTTCCAATTGTTGGAGAAGCTGATGGTTTTCCCTTTGTAGCTCCTCTATAGTTGGGGCAGAATTAGTGATATCCGAGGAAGGCTTAGGTCCTTTAAGAGATGTGGACAATTTATCAATTTTAGGATCAAGAGTGGGCATGGGTGAAGTAGGTGTGATGGGAGATCGGAAAGGTGAAGTAGGTTCTGATTTTGTTTCCCTTAGTGGCTCTAATCCATTCGCAGAGACTTCTCTAGGTTGCTTATGAGGGCTCTCAAGGTCGAAGGATACTTGGATAGGATCTGAAGCAGGTGGAGGCTTTGAATAAGTCTTGGTTCTTATGTTCCGGGTACTCTTCCAAAAGGGTCCCTTACCAAATCGGTTGGCTCCCCTCTTGTTTGTGGGAATGATGGGAAAGTCTTGTTGAATTACTTCTTAGGGATTCTTAGGTGTAGGTTCAAGAGAAAATGAAGGCATTGGGGGGTCAACAATAGGCTTCTTTTGGTCTTTGTTCTTGGTCTTTTTCCCCGATGAAGAAGTAGGAATATCAACAAGCTTTTGGTATTGTTTCGGTAAAGAGGGAGTTTGTGCAAGGGAGTTTGGAGTTTTTGGAGAGTGAGGATTGGATGGAGAGATAGTTTTTAGGCTAAGTGGTTTTTTTCTGGTCTTAATTGTCAAATGAGGATTTGCAAATTGGTAGATAAAGGCATCCCAACTTTGCCCCTGCTTCTCTAGTTCAGTAAGAACAAGGAGTTTGATCAAACCATGGTGGAAGAGACTATTGTGGGGGTTGGTCACATTTTTCCTCACTTGAGAGGAAATTTTCTCCAAGCTTTTGAGAAAATAAAAGGGAAAGTTCAAAGGTTTATTGAACAGAAAATGAGCCAGCAATCTAAAGTGACAAGCTTTGAAGGTGGAGTATCTACCTTCACATGTAATTAACCTTGTGATAACGATGAGGGGATTTACCAATTTTGGCTTTATCCACTCCTTATCATACCCTTCCACTCCTAAAATGCTCTTGAATTCGATCTTAAACACCATGTTGTAACTTGAGCATGACAATTGATGATTCTTGAACCACCTATCTCCCATTCTTGGAAGTTTTGTTGCAACATCAATTGACTCTTCTGTGACTGCAAAGTTGAGAGACCCTACATGTGCTATCTTGCCATCAAAACCAGCTGGAAATTGCATAGAAAGATCATCATCATGGCTTTGCAAACTCGACAGAAATGGCCCCCAGCCAACACGCAAGTACACTTCCCTGCACCGTGCGAATTCTGGAATGGCAAACAAGTCTGCATAGGAGGATGGTTCGTATCACTTGGGCATTGTGATACAGCTTGAATTCACTAAGCAAGGGTGAAATCAAGCCATGCAAAGACACAAATTGGGCATGGTCTGATTGCAATTGGAACAAAGGGCGAATTTTATCAAGCAAGGGTGCAAACAGGCCAAGAAATGGCACGGGTTTAACACAGTTTGAGTGTGATTAGAACAGAGGGAAAATTCGACATAGGTTGGGCGCAATTCCTTAACACAGGGTAGAGAAAATGGCAAGGGAAAATGAAAAAATAGAGTGCCCATCTCGATTTTGAATGTTCTTATGGTGGAGTACGTTGCCCACATGTGCGCGCAAGCTTCCATGTGTGGGAGATTCGAATTTGATGGAAAGATTGGGAGAAATGGAGTGGTGCATACTTAGATCAATGTCCAAGTCTTTTGACTTGGACATTTGATCATAACCATATGAAGCATATGTTAATCAATGCCTGCAACCAAGGTAATTAAATATAATTGAATTCTAGTTACCTGAAATCTAGGACAATTACTAGTATGCAATGCAATGGCACTTCAAATGGCACTTCAAATGACATTTCATCCGACACCTCATCTGGTACTTCATCCGGTAACCCTATATTAAGTGCATTTTCACCTCTTATAATGGATAGCCTGCAATTTTGAAGTGTTTTTGAAAACCATAGTGGTTAATGAGCAGAGGCAGAGTGCTCCATGCTCACTCATTCTTCTTGGATATGACATATAATGTCAAAACCTATAATGAACGTGTTATAGAAAGCATAAAACATGCATTGTCAAACCTACACTATGCAGCTTGTAATGGAAGATAACCAATAAAGAGTGGTTTTTTAAATAACCAATAAAGAGTGGTCTGTTAAGCATGATTTTAGTAACGTATAGCACACATGAGTTAAGCATTTAAAAATAACATGACTATCAATGTAATAACATGTATCATGGTAATAATACAAAAATTCTTGCAAAGACTCATTTCTCTAGGCAATAATCATTTGTCAGCTCATGAACCCCTCCCCCACACTTAAGTATTGTGACACCTCACAATAAAAAGTATAGGAAACTAATCAATATCCCCCAGTAGCTGAAGATTTACAGTATGTCAAGTGTAAATATGAAATTTCACAGATTGGTCTAACGAGACAGTTAGGAGATGCCCCCACCTATAGGATAAGAGATCCTATATATAGATAAGAAGAGGTAGGCAAGAGAGTTTCAAGATAGTCTTAGAGTCATTTCCCAATGGAAAATTGATAAATGTATTAACCTTATCTTAACCACACATACTCCATGTCAGCTTTGTCTGCAAGTAATGTCGTACATCAAGACAAATTTAGATTTATTATTTATTTTTGTCAGATCATCATCCTCGCTAGGTAGAATGCCCTGCTGCCAGCAAGCCTGTTCAGTACTCCGGTGGGTTTACCTAGTCATACCATAGGCTGGTACCTACTGCTAACAAACCTATTCAGTATCCCAACGAGTTAGCCTCTTAAACCCTCGAAGACTGGTCCTCCATCCTTTAATATTTTAGTCTAAGATTTCTTATGCAAGAAGATGGGGGAACAGCTTTGAAACAACTTTTATTCCTTTTTCTTTTTAATTGGGATGGTATTTATGTTAGAGGATGTCTTTCCATTATATTGTTTAGTGGTTGTCTCGATGTAAGGGGTACTTAAGCAGACGTGGCCTATCTAAAGATATGATATAATCAAGCTATTTAGTGTGTAGTGGATGGTACCATCGAGGAATAATGGAAAGGTATCTCTAGGCTCAACTTACTTTCTTCTTTTGTAATTATTATGATGTTTCAATGACTAACTGCTAATGAGACCTCCCTGTTACTCTTTGATAAAGACACTTGACTTACTTACTTAGGTTTCTTGGAAAAATTGTACGAGAGACCTCTAGGCTTGATAGTTATGGTATCACTTCCTTATACAGTGGTGAAGAGTTTCAAGAGAAACTGCTATAGAATGCCTTAAAAATGATAATTTTGCAAAAACACGACTAATTACAGTAAGTCAATATTCATTTGATGCTTTAGCAGACACAAAATTCAAGTATAACAATGTTTTGAAGAAAGATCTTGAAACTGTGTACTCCTGGTGAAATAAATACTTACAAAAACCTCTTAGAATTGCCTTATTAACAAAAACTATTTACATATATACAGTAGGAAATATTTAAAAAAACTTTTCAAGAACAAGGGGAAACTTCCCCAACTACTAAGGCCAATGCCTTGTCAACTGACATGACCTGTAGAAAATCTTCTCTGGAAATGGGCCTATGATAAAATTTAAGTTGGTGTCCATTCACCACAAAGGAGACTTGTCCATCGTCAATTGTTTTAATTTTTACAGCTCCATTGTCATATACAATGTCTATCTCGTAAGGGACAAACCAACAGGTGGTAAGTTTGCCTTTGAAGGTTTTGAATCAGGAATCAAACAATAGAACCCAATCACCAGGCTGTAAGTGCTTCTTCTGAATAAACTTGTCATGCCACTTGCTCCTCTGGTTTTGGACTAATATCGTCTGTTGGATGGCATCTTGCCTAATTTCATCCAACTCATTCAACTGTAAGGCTCATTTCTTCTGAGCCTCATCCAGGTTCAATTATAATTCTATGGAAATACGAAAGGTCCTTACTTGGAATTGTATTGGTAAAAGTACTTATTTCCCGTACACTAGCTCATAAGGGATATGTCAAGTGGTATTTCTCCAGGTAGTTCGGTATGCCCACAAAGCCTCTAGGAGCCTATCAGCCCAATCTCGGTGATGTAACTGAATAGTCTTGGTCAAGATGGCTTCCAGAACTTTGTTTGTGGATTCTACCTAACCATTGGCTTGCAGGTGGTATGGAGAGGATTTACAATGTTTAATCCCATATTTCTCTGTTATCTCTTTCATTAGCTTGGAATGAATTGAGCACCTTGGTCGGTAACAATTTCATGAGGGACATTGAAGTGGGTAAATATGTCTTCATAGATGAATTTGACAACATACTTCTCTGTGGCCCTAAATAGAGCTTTTGCCTCTACCCATTTGGTAACATAGTCCGTACAAACTAAGATATAGTTCTTCCTACGGGACATGGGTGAAATTGGTCCTACAAAGTTGAGGGGCCATTTTTTGAAGGGTTCTATCATAACTTGGGCCGGTAAAGGAATTTCGACAATTGATGTAGGTCTACCTATCCTTTGGAAACTATCACAACTTCTAACATACTTGGTAGCATCTTTGAAAATGCTAGGCCAATAGTAACCTGGATGTAATACCTTATATGTTGTGCGTTTGTCAGAGAAATGGCCACCACATGGTCCATCATGAAAACTTCTTAGTATATTAGGTACCTCGTCCTCTGAGACACATCTACAAATAATCAAATCAGGACCTGTGCAAAAAATATCATGACCAACCCAAGAGTAATTATCACTTTGTGTAATAATTTTCCGCTTTTCATGAGGTGACAAATGAGACGGTAACTTCCTAGTGGCCAAATAGTTTTCCATATTCGCAAACCATGGGGTATTAATAGAGAGGGAAAAGAGGTGCTCGTCTGGGAAACTATCATCTACAAGG
Source organism: Picea engelmannii (assembly GCA_009831015.1). Lineage (NCBI taxonomy): Eukaryota > Viridiplantae > Streptophyta > Pinopsida > Pinales > Pinaceae > Picea > Picea engelmannii. Next base: position 58,082 of record ML813093.1, read on the forward strand.
ATATCATCATCCTCATTGTTTATTCTGGAAAGAAATTCAGCTACTACATTATCCTTTCCAGGTCGGTCAAGAATAGTGATATTAAATTCTTGCAATAACAAGAGCCACCTAGTTACTTGGCCATTAGTTATAAGTTTGTTCATGAGAAACCTAATGGCAGAATGATCGGTGTGTAAAAATACTTCATAACCTGTAATGTAATGACAAAACTTGTTAATAGCATGAACAACTGCCATGAATTCTTTCTCAGTGACTGTGTAGTTCAACTCGGTAGGGGACAAGTTCTTACTTACAAAATAAATGGCATAGGACTGTTGGTCCTCTTTCTGCCCTAATACCCCTCCAATTGCAGTGTCAGAGGCATCAGTGGATATATGAAATGGGAGAGTCCAATTAGGCCTTCTAAGAATTGGTGCCACTGACAGCTTGGCTTTCAGGGTTTCAAAGGCAGTTTGACACTACTCAGTCCAAACAAAAACAACATCTTTTATCAATAATCCAAACATAGGTGCAACAATCTTTGTAAAATTTTCAATAAACCGCCGGTAATATCCATCATGTCCAAGAAAGATTCTCACCTCTTTCTGAGTCTTGGGGGGTGGAAGTCTAATAATGAACTCAATCTTTGCAGGATTGACTTTTATTCCTTCAGATGAAACATGATGTCCTAGAACCACTCCTTTAGTTAGCAACATTTTGCATTTTTCATGACTTGGGGATAGGTTCATTTCCTGGCATCTTATGAGGACCTTTTCTAAGTTGTCTAAGGCTTCCTGGTAACTATTTCCATAAACTGTGAAGTCATCCATGTAGACCTCCACACAATCATGAATAAGATCGGCAAATATCCCTAATATTGCTCATTGAAATGTGGCAGGAGCATTGCACAATCCAAATGGTAAGACCCTATAGGCATAGGTGCCCCAAGGACAGGTAAAGGTAGTCTTGTCCTGGTCCTTGGGTGCTATAAGAATCTGGTTGTACCCATTGTACCCATCTAGAAAAGATAAATACTTATTTCCGGACAAGGTATCTAGAACTTGGTCAATGAAAGGAAGAGGAAAGTAGTCTTTCAGAGTGGCCTTGTTGAGTTCTCGAAAATCAACACAAATTCTCCATTTCCCGGTCACTTTCTTTGGAACCACTACAAGCGGGGATACCCACTTACTGTTGGAGATGGGATAGATAAATCCAACATTTAGCAAATTTTGAATGTCCTCCTTGACTATATCTTTGAGTGTTGGGTTCATCCTTCTCTGGGGTTGCCTAACAGGTGTCACTTCCCCCTGGGTGTATATATGGTGGATGCATGTGTCAGGATGTATACCCTTCATGTCAGTGTATTCCTAGGAAAATGCTCCTGATTGTTCTTTAAGGACATCTACTAACCATTTATGTTGGTCTGTATCTAGCCTGGAGTTTATATGTAAAAATTTCCTTGGACTAATCTCATAGAGCATAGTATAAGACATGGCAGACTCATCTATTTCTAAAATAAAATATGTTGAAGACAAAATGGATGGATCTAAGTGTTCTTGAAATTATTCCCCAAACATGTACTCGAATTGGGGAAAAGACTGTGGAAAATCCACACATGTAATAGCAGAAATGAATTGGTTTAACACATTTTCTGTTGTGTGCTCCTGAAGTGCCCTTGCATGGTCACTAGGCAATACGGGTTCTTCCTAGTCTTCATTCTCGTATGGACATTCAATCCACCATATATTCTCCATAATAGGTTGATATGGAGGGTAAATGGTGAACTTATGGATAGAGAGACCATTTGAGATGGTCATTTCTCCTTCTCTACAGACAATAAATGCATTGGTTGTGGCTAGCCAAGGTCTTCTGAAAATAACGGGATGGCTTCGGGCAGGATCCTTTGAATGAATGAAAAGAAAATATACAGGGTACTCCCATGAGGCTAAAGTAACCATGACATCATCTAAAAACCCTTCAGGTATAACCCTAGTCTTATCTGCTAATTCCAAAATGGTTGGGGTAGGTCGAAGAAGAGGTTGTAACTGTAATTGTTCCAAGGTAGTAGCGGTCATAACATTGATGGCCGCCCCTAGGTCTATGAGAGTGTTTTCGATGGAGACCTCCTTAATGGTTATGGTCACTACGGGGTTTCCTGGATTCCCATACTTTGCTAGCTTTTGCTACTCTGATATGTACTCAAAGAGTCCTCCTACAAAATGTATTGTAGGAGGGTCCTTCTGCTTCCTACCTGGCTTCTTGATACACAATTATTTGGCTACCTTACTATAGATTGGAATGTCTTTAATGGCTTGAAGCAGAGGAATCTTGACACAAATATTTTTCAATTCATTCAAAATGTCAAATTCTGGTTGGGTGGTAGGTTTCTCGATTACCAATCGATTTGGATAAGGAGGGACCTTCGTAATTTGTGAAGGTTCATTTTGGGGAAGCTTGGGTTCTTGATTCTTTAGGATAATAACATCTTCCCACCTAGTGTCATATGTGGGTTGTTGGGTGGTTTCTTCTTCTTCTTCTTCTTCCTGGATGACTAYTGAAGGTCTCTGCCTATCTAGAACTTTTCCCAATCTTAGTTGAATTTCCTGTAGTGGAACAAGAGTAAYGACATATGTCGAGAAGGCCTGCATATCAACATTRTTAAGAGGTTGAGGGGGCTTATTATTAGGATTTAGCAYTGGCTGTGMCGGTAATAGTGTCGGTTTTGGGGATCTTGCATTTTGATATTGTAGGGGTTGTTGTTGTGGGATAGGAGGTAAAGGTGGTGGAACGAATCCTGGCAGAAGTTGTGGAGTGTTCGATGGGAACTAAGGATAAGGATGGTTGGACATAGGATTAGGTGGAGCTTGAGGGTTTCCTAGATTGTGTACTCCTCTCCATCCTTGTATCCAAGGATGTTGGTACTGAGTAGACCAATTTTTCCAACTTGGTGATTTCCATTGTTGTTGTTGATAATAGGGTGGAACTTGAGATTGTAGATCTGGGTATGTGGGTTGATTCCTAGGCTACCATGGCCTCCTAGGTGCATAAGAATACTCCCCAGGATATCCACTCCAATAAATGGATAATAAACCGAGAAATGATGGACATTTTTCAGTCACATGGTCTTTTGTACAAAAACCACAAACTCAAATGTTATCTAGTGGGAACTCCCTTGAGGAATGCTTTCTCTTGCATCTTAGGCAATATATACTCATTGTTGCATTTTCCTCCTCCTATTTCTTTTTGAGTTTAAGGGTATCCAACTGGGAACCTATTGTGCTTAAGGTGTCAGTCTTAAATTTTTCTATAAGGTTCCCTATCTCTTCTCTCGTGATACCACCTAGACTAACTAGTTTTAAGCTTCTATTGTAAGGGTCCCAAACATTCTTTCCTATTTTGGCTCTACTCCTTGAGTAGTTTTTACACATTTCACATATTTCAGCAAATGGTTTATGATAAATATCACCTGATTCCATCAGGTTAAGCATCTCTAAATATTCTTCTGAAATTCCCTTAAGGAAAAGAGCCTAACTGCATCCTCTGGGAGGTCATGGTATTTTGACTTCTGGGAGATGTAACCAAATCTTTCCATATAGTCTTCAAGGGTCTCATCTTCTAACTGTTGGACTTTAAAGATGTCATTACGAGACTCTTTGGTCTTGTAGTAGTCTTGGTACTTCTTAAGAAATATGTCTTTCATGGCTTCCCAAGACCTAATACTGGATTCTCCCAGCACCATGAACCATCTTAGTGCAGAGTCTTTGAGGGTGGCAGGAAAGAGTTTTAATTTCTGGTCATCTTTCACATAGTTGTAGCTCCTGAACAAGATGTCAAATTCAAATAGGAAGGTGTCTGGATCTTCACTGTTTTTACCATAAAAGGTAAGCAGTGTTGAGAGAGGAATATTCTTCATGTTGACATTTGGAGTGGTGTCTAAAATCAGAAACCCGAAGGTAGTTTCAGTTTGGTTTCCAGTTTCTTCTTCCTCTCCATGTCTTACATTGTTATGGTCCTCCTGATCACCCATATTGGCTTGGTTCCCAAAAAGAGAGTACCTAAGTGGTTTTATATTTGAAGAGAATAAGGTTTCCCTTTGATGAAAAGGTCTTCCTACTGATTGGATGTCTGGGACTCTACTCGAGCCGGTTGAGATTATTGGTGCCAAGTTTATGTGTCAATTTGAGAAATAATTACATTAGCTGAGCTACCAAACAAAAGATTTACCTGTTCAGGGTCTATGATATCTTTAAAATTAGATCCCCTGGTGGTGGTGTAAAAGCAAAGGTTGTAGTGTTTGGTTCTGCGGAAGGCTCGAGTGGTCTTGCCTCCTGTCTCAATATGTTTGATGCTTCAATTTCTTGTTCTATAGTTCTCCCTGTGTTAGTCCCTTCAGAGACTATTTTAGCTCTTTGGGTTGAGCTAGCTCCTGTTTTTCGGTATCAGTCTGCGGATTTTATAAGCGGAACGTTTCTTCCCCCAAAGAGATCAAAAGGAACCTTGGTTGAAAGGTCTAATTTTGATTTAATTTATCTACCTTGTGGGTCTCTAGGCCTATTCATGAAAGAAAGAAACAATAGAAAGAAAAAGCTACCATTTGATTCCTAGGTCTATTCCTGAAAGCAAACAAAAACAAAAACTACTATTGGGTTTGGGGGAACCTACTATAGCATATGCGCAGGTTCTTACCTTTCGTCTTAAAGTTCCCCCTCTAGCAAACTAATGATAAGGTATAAGGATGATCTAATTCCTAATTACTTCTTACCTTAGGCCAATGCCTCGGCAACGACGCTGAAATGTTAGGTGATTTATATGTACTAAAAAATACACTAAACTACCCTCAATTAAATTTTCAACCCGGGGTAAGTAAACTTAGAGTTGTAGCAAAATATATGCCAAAGGTAAAAGGATGGTAGGAGTATAATCTAATTAATGAAAGTAGTTATCTAAGACTAATCTATTCAAGAAAACCTATCTAATGAGAAAACCCTACTAATCAACTTGAAACTAGGTAACCTAAGTACTTCTTGGCCAAGGACTGATGGATAGTTCCTAAGAAAGAAAATGAAAAAAACTCTATGTAAAGCAAACAATAAGCAAAAGCAAACTACTAAGCATAATAAGCAAATGATAAAAGAAAACTTCTTTAACTTGCCAACCTACATTCAATGAGAAACTACCCTATGAAAGAAATGAAGTAAGCAAGTAAGCAAAAGCACCTATCTAACCTATTAAAGCAAAATAGACAAGTAAGCAAAGACACCTAACTAACCTACTAAAACAAAAGAGCAAGTAAGCAAAAACAACTAAAGTAAATAGGCAAGTAAGCAAAGACTTCTCATTGAACAACTACCTAGCCTAAGAGGCAAGTGGACTAACTGCCTAATGAAAAACTATTTCTCTTGCGTGAAAGGAAATTTAAATGCTCAATGCAATACATGAAAGGAAATCTATTCTATTGAAAGCAAGAAAGATTAACAACTAATTCTTGAG
>ML813093.1:83172-95558 GCA_009831015.1 Picea engelmannii
GTAAAAATGGGAGAAAAAGTCCATGTACATATTGTGGTTTAGATAACCATCATGTTTCAAGATGTTGGAAAAGATTGACCATATTCAGGAAACTTTCCAAGCAAAGGCAACTTGAAAAGAGGATGCAAAAGATTTGCACTCACTGCCAGAAGAGGGGTCATCTCATTGACCAATGTTGGACATTGCATCCAACCACTCATCCACATCACAAAAGGTAGATGGATAAAGAGACTGGCAAGAATGGAAGAGGAGATTCCATCATCGATGTGAGTCAAGATGATTCACAAGAAGACAATTTTTTAGCAGAAAAAGTCACCATTGAATTGGCTTGGTAAGAAATGGTTAGATTTCTTGAGCAAGTAAGGCTTGCATTTTTCTGTTGTAGATGCACATTTCAGCCTTATGTATTCATTTATGTTGAAAGCATGACAAGTTGTAGAATCTTATCGTAACTTGTAAGATGCAAGTTTGCATGTGAATGCATTCTTTTGAAGGCATTCTTTTTGTTGCACAACTTCGCCAGGAGGATGTAAAAGAGGGGTATGATACTCACTTATTGCAGCCATTTAGTTTTTCATTTTCATCTCTTGTGTACCCACATGTTTTTGGTTTTATGTACTTATGTTTGTACTTGAAGGAGAGTTGAAGAGCTATGCACATGCATGTGTTTTTGTGTGTGTGTGTAAACAGTGAACTTGGTGACAGTTCATTATGAGTGACTCATGATTGTAACATGGTTGTGTATCATGAATGTCGACTTGTCATTGGGAATGTCGATATGTTTCAAAGGAGTCTCGACTTGTGTCGATGTTGTCTTGACGACTATGTTGTGTCGATCATGTTTTTCGACTTATGTTTAGTCGACGGTGTTTGTTGGCTTGTAAGTCGATATTGAGTACACCAAGATGCAAGAAAACACCATGTACTTTGATGAAGTACAAGATGTGACCATTTGCTTGAAGAGAAAAAATACTTTGTTGACATCATTTTCAGTCTTGTATCAAGCTTGTTTTCAAGATTGATGGTTTTCTTGGTTTGTGACAAGATGTCGCAGTAAAGTTTTTGAAGCCATTGTAGAGCGAATTGTGTTGATGCCAAAGAGTTCACAAGAGGGACTTAATTCTCAGTGGGAATGTTGTCAGTATTCCAAGCACAAAGAGAACAATGGGTCAGCAGTGGCCATAGAACAGTGGTTGAGGGACATAGCCAGTTGCAGTGCAAGGCATGTCAAGGTACCCAGGTGATTGCCAAAAATACTTTTCAAGTAGAATCAGTTTATAGAACTTGGAAGTATAAGAGTAATGAAGCTTAGGCAGATAATCATCAGCTTTTGTGGGTCCAAAATCCTTTCAGTGGGAAGGCGTGATCAGAATCTGGACCAGGGGTCAAAATTTAGTCCAAAAATGAAAGTGTTTAGAATCGCTTCAAAAAGAACAGGTGTGTAGCCCTCGTCTTCATGAACCCAATGCACTTCGAATGGGGTCAAATGAACATCAGATGAGAGAAATATCGTGTTCTGTTTGATTTGCCAAACAGGGGGGAAAAAATGTTGACTGTACAGTTCGTATAGGTGATGACGTGGTAGGGCCGTAACTCACACGTGGTAGGTAACATGGAAATGCTGACATGGATAGCCAAGGGTTGATGCGGGAGAATAAGGTTTTGACATGTGGTGCTTTACTGTCAAATTGGGAGGTGCCACGTGGCCCTGGCATGGGCTGCCACGTGGCACTATGCTGTAGTGTAAACATTTTGTGGTGTCTGTGGGATTCGAACCCCAGACCTGCCCCCACGATGCAAAGTATTGGAAAAGGACAGATTACCAACGTGCCACAGATTTAGTTCTTAAACATATATGTTTTGGCATATATTTAAAGTTTCTTTTTAAATGGTTTGGGGCACGTCTGAGTTGGGGCTTAGCCCTAACCCCCGATTGTATGTGATTTGGCATACGATCATGCCACGAAATTTTAAGAGGGTTCAAAACCATGTTTAAACAATTACTTCTCCATGCCTTAACACTTTTCAAGTGTTTGTTCCACATGCAAACGATGTCTATTTTTGGGCTGGGGCGTGGCCACATGGCCCCCATGCGCCCAACACCTCTGCCTTTGGGGGCTTAGTTTCGCTAATGGTGCGAAATATTGGTGCATTTTGTGGAGATGGGTGTGTGTTCTGGTTTTATGCATGGGAAACACCCAAAATCCAGGCTACTCACTTAGGAGTGCATTTTGGCGAACCAGAGACAACAAACTTGAAGGAGGAAAATGGTGGGAGGCCTAACTTCTTCAGTTTTTGGCCAAATGAGGCGTCGAAAAAGCCCAACTAGGGGTTTTTGGATGTTCTGAATCCATTGGCACAGTTTTCAAATCCATTTGGAGACTTCTTTGGTAGGTTTTTCTACCTTGAAGTTTCAGGAGCTCTAGGGAGCCTAGGGCCACTATTGATGGAGGTCATGCTCATATGAGCCCAAGTTTGTTTTTTGTGACTGAATAGTCATTTTTGGATAATTGTTATGCTCTGAACACATTGGGACATGTTTCAAAGGATTTTGAGGACTTTTACAGGTATTTTTTTCCACAAGGAAGCTCAGGGAAGCTCAAGGCCACATGTAGAAGAGGTCATGCATGGGTGAGCCATGGTCCGTTTTCAGAGTTCTATTAGTCATTTTTGGGGTTTTTATGTATTCTGAACCCAATGGTACAGTCAATAAATCCATTGGAGTTGAGTAGAATCTTGAAAAATAATCTTTGACAAACTAATCCCAGAGAGCCTAGTCCATTGATGGAGGCTCAAGGAGATGTAGCCCAATTGGGGGTGAACTCCTTTATCATCTTGTTTTTGTTGTGAGTTTGTTGGTTTATTTGCTGCAAGTTATGTTTGTTGTGTATTTATTTAAACCACATATTTAACCTTACAAATACCTCACACATAAACATTTAAAAGAAGCATAAACTTGACACATAAAACTTCTTTCACAACTAAGACATTGAGCAAGGTCCTAAAGTTTATTTTAATGGAGTAGAGGGTGATTGCATAGCATAAAAAGTCAGCCCCCTATTTTCAAATCAACATGTCAGTAAGGTTTGAGAATTTGGAGTATTGAAAGGTCAGATAGATTATGCTATGCAAGCACCCTCTACTCCATTAGAATCTGGACGAGGGGTCAAAATTTAGCCCAAAAATGAAAGTTTTCAGAATCGCCTTAAAACAAACAGGTGCGTAACCCTCGTCTTCACGAACCCAATGCACTTTGAACAAGGTCAAACAGACATCAGATGAGAGGGATATCGTGTTTTGTTCGATTTGCCAAATAGGCAAAAAAAAAATGTTGACTGTACAGTCCGTATAGGTGATGATGTGGCAGGGCCGTACCTCACATGTGGCAGGTAACATGGAAATTTTGACATGGACAGCCAAGAGTTGATGTGGGTGAATGAGGTTTTGACATGTGGCGCTTTACTATCAAATTGGGAGGTGCCACGTGGCCCGGGCATGGGCTGCCACGTGGCACTATGTTGTAGTGTAAACTTTTTGTGGTGTCTATGGGATTCGAAACCCAGACCTGCCCCCACGATGAAAATTCTTGGCAAAGGAAAGATTACCAACATGCCACACATTTATTTCTTAAACATATATGTTTTGGCATATATTTAAAGCCATTTGGATACTTCTTTGGCAGGTTTTTCTACCTTGAAGTTTCAGGAGCTCCAGGGAGCTTAGGGCCACTATTGATGGAGGTCATGCTCATATGAGCCCAAGTCTGTTTTCTGTGACTGAATAGTCATTTTTGGCTAAGTGTTATTCTCTTAACACATTGGGACATATTTCAGAGGCTTTTGAGGACTTTTACAGGTGTTTTTTCCACAAGGAAGCTCAGGGAAGCTTAAGGCCACATGTAGAAGAGGTCATGCCCGGATGAGCCATGGTCCGTTTTTAGAGTTCTATTAGTCATTTTTGGGGTTTTTATGTATTATGAACCCAATGTTACAATAAGTAAATCCATTGGAGTTGATAAGCATCTTGTAAAAGAATATTTGACAAACTAATCCCAGAGAGCCTAGTCCATTGATGGAGGCTCAAGGAGATGTAGCCCAGTTGGGGGTGAACTCCTTTATCATCTTGTCTTTGTTGTGAGTTTGATAGTTTATTTGCTGAAAGTTATGTTTGTTGTGTATTTATTTAAACCACATATTTAACCTTACAAATACCTCACACATAAACATTTAAAAGAAGCATAAACTTGACACATAAATCTTCTTGCACAACTAAGACATTGAGCAAGGTCGTGAAGTTTATTTTAATGGAGTAGAGGGTGCTTGCATAGCATAACAAGTCAGCCCCCTATTTTCAGATCAACATGTCAGTAACGTTTGAGAATTTAGAGTATTGAAAGGTCATATAGAACATGACACATGTCACCCACCTAATTGGGCCACGTGTCTGCTTCCAGTATTTCACCACGTGGTGAAAAATCATGCAGTCTGGATACTGGGCACTCCGGAAGGGAAATATGTGACAGGTTGCATTGGTTCTAAAAATCCCAAAGGCCCAAAGGTCGGAGTACGTATCAACCATTGATTCCAGAAGACACACGTCGAAGGATCGTTGACTTCAGGTGAAAGAACTCCAGGCGAAAGTGCAGGAGGAAAGTTTGAAACTTCTGAAGCCTGAAGAGCCAAAGAGATTCACAGTCGTTGATCTGTGGGAGGAAACCCATCGACAGATCATGAAATTCGGGTAAAAGAGTTCCGAGAGGAGGCAAGCGAGTAAAGTTGAGACTCCCGAAGCACGAAGTCACGAAGTGGATCTCGATCGTTGATCGTGAAAGAGGATGAGGACCGTTGATCCAGTCCTAGTGAAAAGTTTTGAAGTCTCGAAGCTCTGGACAAGCTCTTTTTCAGCTAAGTGCAGGGTCATGGTCATGGTCATGGTCATATGCAGATTGAGAGTTGAGGGAAGGAGGGCTAAGGGACGAATTGGTTGTCTTCGAGACAGAAAGGTGCTAAGGAAGGATTTAGCCACGGTTTCTAGTTGTGGTCACCTAGGAAGGTGGTTTGAAGGAACCATCTTCGTAGGATCTGAGAAGGAAAGGATTCAAACCTCCCTTCAATAAGAATGAGCCTAATAGAAATCATCAATATCAATATGCTAAGGGAGATTTCAAGAATGAAGATTCCTTGGGAAAAAGGGGAAGACCACCAATCCAATGTTGGGGATGCAAGGAAGATCACCTATACAAGGATTGCCCACAAGGAAAGGATAGAGTGAAGACTGCGCACAACATCCAAGAGGCTAAAACAGTCAGAGATATGGGAATAATCTATGCAACTTTAAATGATCGACAAGTAGAGTACCAGTCCAATATGATCGAGGTGGAAGGTAAGATCATAAATCAGCCTGTTGCTATTTTGATTGATTCAGGAGTAAGTCATTGCTACATTGATCCTAAGATAGTGGATAGATTACATTTGGAGAAAAGTAAACTTGGAAAAGCATGTTTGGTTCAGTTAGCCACTGGAACCAAAAGGAGAATCCATGATATGGTCAAAAGTTGTTCCATAAGTCTTAATGGTGTGAATACTAGTATGGATCTAAATGTCATACTATTGGGGTCTTATGATATTCTGATTAGAATGGATTGGTTGGACAAGCATCATTCTTTCCTAGATTTTCATAACAAGACATTTACATGTCTTGATGGAAATGAAAAATGGATCACTGTGAAAGGAGTTCCAAGACCCAACTCTATAAGGGAGAATTCAGCCTTACAGCTGAAAAGATGTTTTAGGAAAGAATATCAACTGTATGCAGCTCATGTGGAAGATCCAGATAATACAAAGGGGCCAAACCTTGAAGATTTCTCGGTACTACAAGAATTTGAATATGTATTCCAAGAAATACCCATATTTCCACCAAGAAGGGAGATAGATTTCTCAATTGATTTAGTGCTAGGAGTTGCCCTGGTGTCAAAAATACCTTACAGAATGAGCACACCGGAGTTAAAATAATTACAAATGCAATTGAAAGAATTGTTGAAGAAAGGGTACAAATGTCCAAGCGTTTCACCTTGGGGAGCACCAGTACTTTTTGTCAAAAAGAAAGATGGAACCTTGAGGTTGTGTATTGACTTCTGACAGATGAACAATTACACTATAAATAACAAGTATCCTCTACCTCGAATTGATGACCTCTTTGATCAGCTAAGAGGAGCAAAGATATTCTAAAAGATTGACCTGAGGGCGGGATACCATCGGGTAAGAATCAAGGAAGAATACATTCATAAGAAAGCCTTTAGGACCAGGTATGGGCATTATGAATTTTTAGTGGTGCATTTTGGACTGACCATTGCACCAGTTGTCTTCATGTGCTTAATGAATGGCATATTCAAGAATTATTTGGACAAGTTTGTCATAGTATTCATGGATGACATACTTATCTATTCTAAGTCTGAAGAGGAGCATGAACATCACTTAAGACCGGTGTTGCAAGTACTGAGAGAACATCAGTTGTATGCCAAGTTGAGTAAGTGTTCTTTTACCAGAAGAAGATCCATTACTTGGGGCACATTATTTCAAAGAAGGGCATAGCAGTAGATCCAGAGAAGATCGAAGACATTAGAGATGGCCAACACCTAGAAATGTGTCAGACGTTAGATATTTTATGGGATTAGTTGGATACTACAGAAGGTTCATAGTAGGGTTCTCTAAGATTGCTCATCCCATCACTTATTTGCAAAATAAGGGAACTAAATTTGAATGGACACTCAAGTGTGAAAATAATTTTAATCTGTTAAAGGAATTACTTACTAGTGCACCTGTGTTAAATATTGTTGACCCAAATGAAAGTTTTGTGGTATGTACAGATGCATGTAAGGAAGGACTTTGGGGAGTCCTCATGAAAAATGGACATGTCATTGGATATGAGTCCAGAAAGATTAAGGAACATGAGAGGAACTATGCCACCCACGACTTGGAACTTCCTGCCATTGTTCACGCCTTGAGGATGTGGAGGCATTATCTCACGGGGAAGAAATTTGAATTAAGGACAGACTACATTGGCCTGAAGTATCTTTTTGAACAACCGACCTTGAATGCCAGGCAAACAAGATGGATGGAATTTCTAAGTGAATATGACTTCGATATCAAGCATATCAAGGGAAAGGAGAAAAAGGTTGTCGATGCACTTAGTAGAAGAGTGCATATCATGCATGCTACTACTGTCAGTATGCATCAATCAGACTTGAAGAGAAGAATTTTAGATGGTCTTGTTACAGACCAGCATTACCTACAGGTAAAGGAAAATTTACAGCAAGGAGATGTATAGCTGAAAGTAAAAGAGTATGAGATAAAGGAAGATGGATTACTCATGAATAAAAACAGAATATATGTTCTTGGTTCTGGAGAATCGGGGAATTTGGTACTGAAGGAAATGCATGATGTTCCTTATGTTGGACATCCCGGTTACCAGAAAAAAATTACAGCAGTAAGAAGCCAATTCTTTTGGCCAAGAATGAAGAAGGATGTTGTTGATTACATTGCTCGATGTATGGAATGTTAGAAGGTGAAGGATGAGCATAGGCACCCAACGGGTTTGCTACAACCATTGCCAATTCCAGAGAATAAATGGGAAGTGATCACCATGGATTTCATCACAGGATTACCCAGAACGAATAAGCAACATGATTCAATCATGGTGTTGGTTGACAAATTAACAAAGGCTACTCACTTTTTTCTTGTGAAGACAACGCATACAACGACTAATATTGCAAAAAATTTCATGAAGGAAATTGATAGGTTGCATGGGATACCTAGGACAATTGTCTCAGACAAAGATACAAAGTTTACCTCCAATTTTTGGAGGGGATTGTTTAAAGGATTTGGCACAAATATAAACTTTAGCATAGCATATCATCCCCAGATAGATGGGTAAACAGAGAGAGTCAATTGAATAATTGAAGACATGTTGAGAATGTATGTGATGGATAAGCCACCTAAGTGGGAAGATTACTTACACTTGGTTGAGTTTCCATATAATAACGGGTATCAAGATTCATTGAGAATGAGGCCATTTGAAGCCTTGTATGGTAGGAAATGCAATACTCCAGTACGCTGGGACAACCCAGCAGATAGAGTGGTACTTGGGTCAGAGTTGCTCAAGGACATGGAAGACTAGGTGGTTAAGATCAAGTAGAATTTAAAGGCAGCTCACGATAGATAGAAAGTTTATGAGACAAGAACATGACAGCGAAAGATTTTAAAGTAGGGGACCATGTACTTTTGAAAGTGAATCCCAAGAAAATTTCTTTAAAAATGGGTAGTTGTATGAAGCTGGCAGCCAGATTCTGTGGTCCATTTGAAATATTGGACAGAAAAGGGCCAATTGCATACATGCTTGCATTGCCTACTTCCATGAATGTGCATAATGCATTTCATGTCTCTTTGCTAAATAAATATGTACATGATCCTAACCATGTTATTGATTGGCATCTGATTTAGGTAGAGACAGAGGGATATTTCAGGTTCAGCTAGTACGGGTATTAGATATAAAGGTAAAAATGCTCAAGAATTGAGTTATAGAGCTAGTAAAAATTTAGTGGACCTGCTACAGTCCTGAAGATGCTACCTGGGAGCATGAAGATGCCATGCAGGCAGAGTACCTGCAACTTTTTGAATAAATTTTAGATTTTGATCTTTATTTTGTATATGCACTCAGAAGAGTCCCAAAATAAGGGGGAGTGGATGTAACACCCCAGGTTTCGAACCCCCATTTTAAATAATGTATTGTTACAATGCTGAGAGGCCAGAGTGCCCAAACAATTATTAAGAGTCCAGTGTGCCCAATGTGAAAATTCCAGGTCCTATCAACTTGCCTTCTTGGTTTGTCTTTGACCAAAGAAAGCCTCTAAGTTTCAACTGTAAGTTAATTTATTTTCTGTTGTTTTATAACAACCAACAGTCCAAAAGTATTTTGTTGATTTGTTACAGTTATGTTCTCAATTTTGGGTGCTCTAGCATGTCATTTTTGTCATCAGAAATTAGTACATGCATCTCAAAATAAACATAACACACGTAAACATCGTTTACTGCTGAATATGAACAGATCTAAGAAACTAAATCATGCATTTATAGACACAGGTATTTTTGTTCAACATGACCCTGGATAACCCCCCCCCCCCGGGGAAAACTAGTTTGGAATATGGATGTATATATGAGGAAAGAAGAAGAAGGGTTACAATAAACACAATATATGAAAGAACTTGATACAATAGCAACTCCAACTAAGTTGATATGCAAGCTCGAAATCAACAGATGCACCCCAGAATGGTGCACCACTCATGCAAACTACCAAAACCACTAAATCTGCTCCAACTGCCAACTGTGAGATCAGATCTGGAAACCCCTCCACAACAATGAAGTTATGTTGAATGGATACCCTATGCAACTAATATCACTGCAATATGATGGATATACGTCTCTAAACTGCTGGTGCACCCCAATATGGAAATGTGCCCTCCTCAACAGAAAAACCTCCCCAGTAAATAAGCTAAGGGATAAGAGGCAAGCCTTCCTCCATGAAAGCAAGTTCCCTAGATAAAATCTCCTAAAAAAACTAACCTCATATCCATCAAGAAATAACTCCTCTCTCAATGGACAACTCAAGCAATGAAGAATGTGACCTCCTTCACCCTTTGCGCCCCTCTTTGAATTCCAAAAGGAAACCTAAAACATGAAGGGTTGAGATCATCTCATCTCCCATCTAATCAATGGTTGAGATATCCCCTTTCACATTTAAGTCACAAACCTACTTTGGGTTTAGTTTCCTAAGTCAACTTTATGTCTCTAATTCACCCCTTTGTGAATTAATAGTCATTTTAGGCCAAAATGACTAAAATTCACTTTATCAAAAGTCAAAGTGAAATTAGACAAAATTACAAGGTACAAAGTGTAATGTCCTTGCCTCATGTGCTAAGGAGGTCATAAGCACATGGGGAACACCTCCCAAGGTAAAAAAACTCAACACTCGCTCTTACTGAGGAAGGTATTCCTCACCAAGCCCATCTTGTCTCTGAAATAGATATGCTTGCCCCGTGGCAAGGCCTTGGTGAGAATATTTTCTACCTGGTCATCTGTAGATATATACTGCAACTAAACTGCCCCTCTCTGAACCCAGTCAAGAATAAAGTGGTACCTGATCTCAATATTCTTCGACCAGTCATGAAACACTGGATTCTCAGAGAGTTTTATGCAACTCTCATCATCACAATGAATGACAATCAGAGACATCTCCTGAATGAATAAACCAACCAGCATCTTGCAAAGCCAAATGGCCTTGCAACTGGACTGAATAGACGGCATATACTCTGCCTCGGACGAACTCAAAGAAACTGACTTCTTCTTCCGGCTGAACCAGGAAACAAGCCCTGGCCCCAAACTGAAGCAACACCCTGAGGTTCTTTTCCTGTCAGCAACACATCCTGCCCAGTCTAAATCTGTGTAGCCAACCAAACTGAATCCATCTCCCCTGACATAGTCTAAGCCATAGTCCATTGTCCCAGCAACATATCTCAAGACGTGGTTTTCCCCAACCATGTGAACACTCCTCGGCTTAATCATGTACGGAAAAACATATATCTAGTCTGGTGTTAACCAAATACATGAGAAAACCGATCAACTACCTGTATACTATGGCATCCACCAACTGGCTATCTGAAGCACTAATATTCTTCCATTTTGCGATCATAGGTGTAGACATGGGTCTGCATTCCTCCATCTGAAACCTTCTCAAAATATATACTGCATACTTCCCCTACCCGAGAAATATGTGACCCTCCTCCTGCCATACCTCCATACCCAGAAAGTAGTGCATCAATCCAATATCACTCATCTCAAACTCTGATGCAAGTCCCAACTTGCACTCATCTATGATATCCTTGGCTCCAGTAATGAATAGATCATCCACATACAAAATGAGAATGAGGGTTTCCTCACCCCTAATGATGAAATAGAGGTTTGGATCAACATCGCTCTTCTTGAATCCCATCTGAAGAAAATAAATATCAATATGTGAATACCAAGCTCGGGGAGCATGCTTTAGACCATATAGTGCCTTCCTAAGAAGACACACATGAGTCTCCCTGTCACTCACCTCAAAACCTTGTGGTTTCTCTATGTACACCTCCTCCTCAATAAAGCCATTCAGAAATGCGGTTTTCACATCCATCTAGTGAATGCGCCAACCCATCTATGTTGTTATGGCAATGATAGTCCTGATAGAAGTGTATCTCGCAACTGGTGTGAAAGTTTCATCATAGTCGACTCCCTCAATCTATGAGAATCCATGTGCCATAAAATAGGCCTTATGTTTCTCCACGCTGCCATCTGCAGCAATCTTGGTCTTGTACAACCACCTGGAATTCACAACTAACTTCCCCTCTGGCCTCAGAACCACATCCCAGACATCATTGCACATAATGGAGTCATACTCCTCAACCATGGCCTCTTTCCAGACCTGATGGTCAACTTCCTACGCAAAATTATGTGGCTTAGTATCCATGATACTCGTCACAAGTGCTAAGTATACTCCAAATCTGGGTTGTGGCCTGCTCTCTCTGATCTGGATCTTGGGATCCCCTACATTCTCCTTGGCCTCCTTCAGGGTCTCCTGAAACCATCTAGGTCTCCTCTTCCCTGAAGTGGTCAATGGAGAAGTAAGGTCACTCTACCCAAGAGTGACTGCCACAGGACTTGTCTCAACACTCTGAGATCCTGAATTATGTGCTCCTTTTGAAGTATGTGCCCCATCTGATTGAAATTTATCTGACTGTGACCATGAAGCTGTGCATGGTGACCCTGTCACCCATGATACTCATGTACTCGAAATCTGAGGTTGTTCTCCCTCTAAGACTGCAATTGGAAACTCTGCATTATCCTCAACTCCAACTCTCAACTCAAGAGATCTCGCAAAATCCCTATCCTCCTCAAATCTGACATCTCTTCTCACCACCACTCTCCTAAGTGGAAGAATGTAGATGCGATAGGAGTTTGACACCTCTTAGTATCTGATCTGAAAATAGAAGGCTGACTTGTTATGCTATGCAAGCACCCTCTACTTCATTAAAATAAACTTTACAAGACCTTGCTTCATGTGTATAAATATGCAAGATAAAATTAAGTGTTAAGCTCATGCTTCTTCCTTTAAATGTTCATGTGTGAGGATATGTTCTTTTAAATGGTTAAAAATGTACTTTAAATAAATACACAACAACATAACTGTAACGACCCGTGATTATAAATTATAATTAATTGAATAATGTAAACCTAAAAGATTAGCTAAACTATAATTATTTATTAAAATAACCTTAACTAATTATTTATTATTAATTA